>PVJL010005353.1:0-110133 GCA_004026885.1 Lyroderma lyra
GGGGGAGGGAAGTGTGCTGTGGTGTTCCTCCTTTTTCTTATAAGGCCCAATTCTCATGACCTCATCTAACCCAGAGGGCTCATCTCCAAATACCTCGCATCAGGGTTCAGGGCCTCAGCGTATCGATTTTAGGGAACACAGTTCAGTGCACAGTGATGGCTTCAGAGGCTGCTCTGTCATCTAGCAGCTTTGTGCCCTTGATGTGTTCCTTAAGGTCTGAATTTTCTGGCTGCTAAGCATGTGGGGGGGAGGTGCTATGTATGGGGGTGTTGGGGTGACAGTAAATTGATCTTTGGGGGGGAAGGAGAGAGGAAGGCAGATTTTATTGCACTAAAGGCCAGCAGCTGTGAGGTCCCAGGTGAAGAGAGAGCGGCAGGTAGATGTGTATGGGGGAACAGAAGGCCAAGGACATTTCAAGGTCCTCGGAGAATTCCCAAAGTGGAGAAAGCAGCACAGAAACCTACAATGGCTGTTCCTGGCCTGTTTCTGTGTTTCCAAACTCTAGTCTCCCCCAGACCCCCAGCCCCCCCCCCCATGTGATTACATTTGTACTTAAGAAACGACACAGCATGATATGAGAGTCCAAGTCTGGGTTTCAAAGCCAAGGTCCAGTCTTGTGATGATGGGTCTGATCAGGACAAAGCAGGTCCACTCTACCCTCTTCTACTTTCCTCCAGGCTAGATGAGGATTCTAGATGCTACGGTCCGAGCCAAACCTAAATGGTCCATGGACCCCCACAAGAGGCTGGGGAGGAAGAGCAGTTGTCACCATACGTGAGTTGCTTCCCTGAGTAAAGCCCACAGGAGAGTGGGACCCGGGTTCCACCCTCCAGCCCAAAGAAGGAACCAGGGGACGAAGGTGTCTGTGTGGTACATGGAGGCAGGTGGGGCTCGGGGGGCTGGGGTTCATGGGACATGAACCCATAGACAGGAAGAGGATCCTCTGTGGGAGGACGTGGACCAAGAACTGAGGCCACCCCCGGCCAGCCCAATGGTGTGAGGTCAGTGTCTCTACGGCCACTGGAAAAGACCCAGGAAAAGATGGGATGCAGGGAGACTACGGCCACCCTGGGGCCTGGGGGGGGGGCAAACTCCAAGTGTCTAAGTTGATTCAAACAAGAACAATTCCATG
Source organism: Lyroderma lyra (assembly GCA_004026885.1). Classification (NCBI taxonomy): domain Eukaryota; kingdom Metazoa; phylum Chordata; class Mammalia; order Chiroptera; family Megadermatidae; genus Lyroderma; species Lyroderma lyra. Next base: position 1,133 of record PVJL010005353.1, read on the forward strand.
CACAGCGCGTCCTTGGCCCGGTGATTCTGCCCGCTGCCTCAGACGCACACACGTCCTGTTACCGGTCTGGCTGCACCCCCTACTCGGCTCATTAGGGACAAGGAAGCCGGGTCCCCACTCCCGGGCGCTGCAGAACTGGGAGGGTTGCAGGTTCTGGGGGAAAACAGAGAATCTGGGATATGTTGGGAAGTCTTACGCACATAGCAGGGGTGTGCAGCAGAGACGTGAGCACTGGTGCTGTCATCACCATCAGGTGTCACAAGTGCATTTCTCCCGTCCCACTCGGGAAAGCAGGCCATTTGGGAGCGGGATCTATTTTAAATGTGAACCCGAATGCCAAATTATGGTTCAGCTGTCTCTGGAACAGCACAGTGAGCCTCAGACAAGGGCGGGATGGGAATGGGACCCGGGACTGCTTCTCCACACCCTGGGCGCCCTTGAGAAATAAAAGGGAAACTGGCTACAGCACGTGGGCTTGCCTCGGGCCAGTCTCAGCGGATTCTGGGCTTTAAATGCCCTGGGCCCCAGTGGACAGATGTTAAGGGTGCCAGGACCCTTACCACATCCAGACAGATCTCACGGCTAGGCCCACACTGAACAGAACGGAGACCCCCCACCCACAGCCAGACTCAACCACCGGCCACGTGAGTGGAGGAGGTTTCCATGACTCCAGCGCCAGCCTTCAAGCTGCCCCAACTGGTGGAACGTGGGACAGCGATGAGCCAACGCCCACTGTGCCCTGTCCACATTACAGACTTATGATCAAAGTACATTTGTCCAGTTTTGAGCCACCAAGTTTCAGGATAAAATTTTACACTGCTAGAGGTAACTATTACTGATGATCAATAGTGAGAAACTACTTTATCTCCCCCCACCCAGAAATTTATATGTTGAACCCCAAGCCCCAATGCGACCACGATGGAGGTGGACCTCTGGGAGATAATGAGGGTTAGATGAGGTCACCGGGGCCCTCGTGATGGCACAGTGCCCTTACAAGAAGGGAAGAGAGACCAGAGCCCTCTGCCAGGTGAGGACACGGTGCAAAGGCAGCTGTCTGCAAGCCGGGAAGAGGGCTCCCCCCAGGAAGTGACGGGGCCAGCACCTCAATCTTGGACTTACCTCAACCGTGTGAAATACATTTGTTCTCTCGGCCACTTGTTAAGCCAAATGGTCTTTGGTATTAAAGCAGCCGGAGTATGTAAGCACAGGTACCTAGCTTTACCCAGGATAATCAAGAAGTGACCCTAACTTGGTGTCCCTGGAAACATGGAGTTATCCTCTCTGACCTCTCTGACCCCTGTTTCTTCTGCCCTGGTGAATGGGGAAGAAATGAGAGCTGTTATCTGGGTCTGATGTTGAAGTTAACAGTAGAAGCCCCAGGGAACAACAAAGGTTCCAGACCCAGCCTATCCTGCAGATGAACAGGCAGGTTTTCAGAAAGACGGGAAATACTCAGTTTTATTAGTGCAAGTAAATACTTTTAAGCCCTACCGCGAAGCAGCTTGGTTCGGTGAAGAGCAGTGAACTGACACAGAAAAAACTGGGGTGCACTTTTCACACTGTCATTTTCCAGTGAGCAAGTACTTTTCTTGAGACCTCAGTTTCCTCAAATGCAAACTAGGGTTGAGAAGAATGCCTCTTAGCAAAGTTCCTCGGAAGATTTCATGAAATGGGTTAATAGAGGCAAATGTGCTCAAAATCGTGACATGGAGAGTTTAAAAAAAATCGTTTTTTTAAAAGGACTAATGTGGAAAATAGCCAGTTAAATCTTAACATTAATCAGCGATCTACCTCTAAGGAAAATTAAGGTCTCATGTCATTAACTGACGTCCAGAGGTATCCCCTGTAGCTTATTTCCCGTTTCCTGACGACCACCTTCCTGATGCCATCTAGGTGGCTAGGGTTTTCCGTTGGTCTGGCTTCTCAGAGTGTGACCAACGGGTGGGAGACTTCCAGCAAAGACGGGAGCTACAGGAAAACCAGAGCCGGCAGCAGCGGCGGCACAACGCTGACGCCTGAAAAATGCAGCCGGTTCAGGGCTGTTTTTCTCAGCATTTTAGTACCAGTGAGTGAATGCCTTAGTACAGGAACAAGGTATGTTTGGAAGAAACACGGTAGATCTGAAATGTTTTTGGAGGAAGAGAGGAAAGGACACTGGCGCCCTTTCATATTCTTGTTTAAAGCCCATCATGGGTGAATTACAGGTGACCGGGAGCACTCCGGTCACGCCAGGTACGATGAGGAAGCTTTTCCTGCGATGCTTCTGGAAGCACCTTACACAGGAGCCATCAAAGGGCGTTAGCGTGGAGCTAGCTCCATCCGGGGTCTGACTTCACAGAACTTCCCTTGGCATAGCTGGGACTCCCTGACCCCTTGGAAATGCTGCCAAGGGCCTTCTTGGTAGGAAGACATGGAGGCCTCCTGCTGAAGAAGCCATGAACCACAGCTGTTCCCTCTTGGGATGGAGCTGCAGGGCTGTGAGCTGTCTGGAATCTGCCTTGTGGGCAGAGAGACATTCAGACCCCACCCCTGTCACATGTCAGCTAGGTAAAGTGGGACAGCTACTTAACAGTCACCTAAAAAATCTGAGGACAAAACTTCTGAATTAGTGACCCATTATGAAGATGAATGGCCCAAATAAACCGTAACAATAATCAGCACCAAGTACCAATAAAGAATAACTATATACCATCCAACATCCATTTTTATACAAGTAATAGTCTTCATTTCAGGAATGTTTATTAACATTTACTAACTACATCTAAAGCAAGGACAAAGCAATTTCTGTGAAACTGAAACACAATCGAGCAGACAACAAAACACACCTGGTCTTCTGCCTCAGTTTCTCCCAAAAGAGAAAAACAAGGACAGTTGGATTCTCTGTGTGATTGATGCAGCCCTGACTTGTCACTGTCTCCTCTCTCGTCACATCCTGTGACCATGATGGCAGGAGTCACAGAGTGAGAGGGTGCGAGCCCCACTTATGAAAGAAGTTTTGGACACAATCAATGCACCCCAGGGAGGCTGGCCACAGGCAGACTGATGATATAGTCCCGGTGGTGGGTGATGGGTGGGGTCTGTAGAAAGGTCCCTCTTGGGAACCCAGGATTAAGGTTCTGCTGTTAAAGCACCACCTGTCAGATTCCTTACAGACTCACAAAGCCATGCCAATGCAAACAGCAGAGCTCTAAGCCTAACAGGACCAGATTACACCTGAGTGAGAAAATGCTGACATGCTGTGCCACTGAGGATGCAGCCTGGTCATCAGTGGAAACAAAGAAAGAGGCAGAATGCTGAGGCAAATGTCGGCAATACCCACTGAAGACAACACAAGTGCCTCATGGGGGCTTGATGTCATCTGTCCCTCAGTGCTCCACCTCAGGCCCCTTGTCCTCATGGCTTGCTCAGCAGGTAACTCTGGTAATTGGCTTACCCTGCCATTATTTCAGATGTCCACTGGGCTGGTCACACCAGCTTGAATGCAGGTACTCCGGACAGTTCCACTTCTGTTTCCAAGTGAATAAACTTATCACCATTTTTTTTTACATCAGCCTCATGCAAAAGTCATTGCCTCCTAGTTCATGCAATAAGAGGAATCCAGCCCAGTTCAGTAAAATCTGGGATATGGGCGAGCCTGAGGTCATGGCCTTCCAAGGCTGATGATCTACCCCTTTGCTGTGGCTAAGTAATCAATTATGTGGGAGTCCTCCAGGGGACAGGCCAGCCTCCCTTTGCCCCGCATAATAGGGCTGGGGAATCTTCTCAAGGACGACCATTATCATTAGGTAATGCTTCAGTTTCCCTTTTGATGCTAGTTTATTAAAAAATTGGCAATTTTTTATTTCTTAGTTTTATGTTACCGTTTAGTACCTTAAAATTATAGGCAAAGAGCTATGGCAGTGATTCTCAATGGGATGATTTTGCTCCCTAGGGGACATCTGACAATGTCTGGAGACATTTTTGTTGTCACAGCTAGGGGACAAGGTACTACTGGCATCTAGTGGGTATAGCAGGGATGCTGCTAAACATCTCACAATGCACAGAACAGCCCCCCACCTCCCCCTACCTCTCCCCACCTCCCAAACACACACAAAGGATTATCTGGCTCAAAATGCCAATAGTTCTAAAGCTGAGAAAACCCTTAGTTAAGAAAAAATGTGCTTCTTTTTTTCTATCCAATACTGCACTTATGTTTTAAAGGAATGGAAACTAACCTCTCTCAAGTACTTTGCAAGTATAACAGGCGCTTTCACATGTATTCTCAATTCTCATAACACCCTCTGAGGTATACAGGTCCTCAAATAATGTTGATGAGATGGCACAGAAACTTATGTCAATTAGCCGACGGTGAAACTGGTTTCGATATACATCGTTTCCCTTCAAGTCAAAGAACATGGATGTCGTTAAGTGAGGACTTAACTGTATTTATCGGTGTCTCCACATTGAACATGGGGAGACTGAGGGTCAGAAAGGTTGAGTAACTCACCAAAGCTTACGCAGAAACAAAATTCGCACCCAGGTCTGTCTGATACACTAGATGTCCTCCGTGAATTAAGATTCCCAATTTGAATTCAGGAAAAAGGAAAAATAAAAAAACACAGGTAACTCCCAAACACCAGCTGAATTTTCAAGACATTCAAAATCTGAGCCAAGTTTTTCAGTGGAAAGGGCTCTGGGGAATAAACTCAAGTGCTTGTGTCTTATGGAAATGATTCCACTGAGCAGTACAGTGGGAGAAGGCTCCCGTGGGTTCCTTCAACCGTGGTACATGTATACCTAGACCAGCGTCAGGCTCGCTCTGGATGGAGATCGCACCATGCAATGCTTTCTGTTCATTATTAAAGTCTGCAGTGAGATGACCCTACAGTTCTTACAGGGAAGTTCTGGGACCAGTCCCCAAGAGCTTCAGGACATTGAGAATCAATTATCTTCATTGCTGTGGATAGAAACAGGGGTGGCATGCTGGCTGGCTGTTGCCACCTAAACCCAGGGCCCTTTGACAAGAAAATAAGTGAAACACCACACATTGTCATATCACAGCCTACAACTGGGTTCCACCGCTCAGTAAATCTGAGGCTGACCACATTCCCTTGACCAAAATTCTCAAAACCTTAGCTTTCGTAAGGATCACCTAAGAAGTTTATGAAAGACGCAGATATTTTGGGTTCTGTCCCTGGGCTTGATTCAATAGGAATCTGTAAACACTTCAGGTAGTTCTGTTGCGAGGGGTCCTTCTAATCACTGCCTTAATCCCCCCTACACTGAGTCACCTGGAGTGAGCCTCTATCTCCAGCCTCCTACTTTTGCCTTCAGAGATCTGTCAATAGAAGAGACATATATATTTTGTATGTTATGTACTCTAATTATTTCTTCAAAGAAAAGTGACAAGAAGGTAATAAATTAGCAGCTACCATCTTTGAGTTCAAACTAGGCATCCGAGCTTTTGCTAGAAGCTTCCTTTGCAGTAACTCATGGATACTTGCATGAGGCACTACCATTACCCACGTCTTAGGAAACGGGTTAAGTCAGCAAGTCATTCATGGCGCAGAGTTAGCAGTAAAGAGCTGGGCTTGGTGTGTCACTACAAGGAGATATTTCCCTTGAGGAGTTAGGCTAGTTGAAAGGTAAGTATGAAGGTCACTCTAGCTGGGAAGGGTGAAGTGCCATCAAAGCAAAACCTGCTCAGCCCAGGAAGTTCAGGGCAGCAGAGAACACCCAGGGCAGGGGGCAGGTGAGAGCTGGGCTTGGAGACACACGAGGCCTGTCTGGGAAAATACCCCGGCCATAAATGCCTCTTTTTCCTCTTACTTGGCCGGACACTTTCTGGACAGCCATCGCAGGTCTTGAGGACTATGTGGCCTTTGGAGGCTCAGTAACGGGGGAAGCGTTAACAATGTTTGAATCTAGGTGTAGGGTACAGGGACATCCATTTCTTTATTCTTAAGGGAGACAGAGCCCAGGAGTAGCAGTGACCTTGGAGGTGAGAAGGCAATTTTAAGCTGGTGGTGGCTGGAGGAGGCTGTGGTGGTGGGTTCTGGGGTTCCCTATCATCCATGCGGCAGCAGTCATTTGGGGTGCTCATTCCTCCCATGGAGACACACCAGGGGAGAGGTGAGAACATGGAAATTGATGATACCACTGACGACATCGTCCTGATGGAAAAGATCATTTTGCAGAATTTACAGGTAATTTGTTTTCTGTGCAACAACCTTCTTGGGCTGAATTCTCTAATGCCATCCCTGAAACACTCCTTGGAATTCAAGGCAATTCCCTACTCCCCAGACTCATTTATTTTCTCCAGGTACTGTCAGGCGGCCATCTATAACTGTAAACAATAGTTCCAACTGGGACAATTAAAATGGATTTTCTATTATGCTAAAAACACTTAATTAGGATGTGCCTTCATCACATTGATGAGTTAGTTAAACAAGGTGACTGTACCTAGTGTCTGGATTGGGGAAGGACATCTCAGGGTTTGTCCAGTGAGGAGTCACATGTGTCCCCTTCCTGCCCTTCCTCCGCCCTCCCTGGGAATGTCTGTCTTAGCTCCTTCTCCTCAGAGCTGCTGGGGCCTCTGCCAAGCGTGTTCCTGGTTGGGCAGCCATGTCTTCCTCAGCATCAACTGAGGGCTTTCTAGGGGACGGTCACGTCATTCCACATTCTTGACTTGAAGGAAGAATACCCCATAGACACACTCACCAATCCCTCAGATGCCCAAAAGACTCTCAGCTTAAAACAAAACAAAAACAAAAAGATAAACAATCCCACTCCCCACATATCCACTTCCTTCCAAAAACAGGTACTTAAAGCAGCTCTCGTCCTTAAACCCCCAAATAAGAAAAATAACGGTTGAGCCGAAGCACATGACATCAAGGCCACTTCTGCTAAGCACGAGGGCTGTCCGAAGAAGTCCAGCCTCGTCAGTGTAACGCGAACAGCTGCGTGGCTGGCTGCCTTCCAGCAGCCCTCGCAGTCACTGGTTTACGTCGCCATCGCGCCCGCGCGCACAGGCTGGCTGTGACCACTGTACACAGGCCCACCGGAGGTAACATGTCTTTCAGAGAGGCCTTGACCCTCACACTGGAAGGTAATTTACTAACCTCTTTTATCACACTTAACTTTCGACAATAAAACTGAATTTCACGGTTTAGGCCTGGAAATTACCTAATCTCCTTATTCTGCTTCACATGAACCTCCCATGAGGACAAAAGTAACGTGGTGCTTGCACTGCTAACTGTTGCTCACAGGCCTCTCCGTGGTCCGTGGCTGCTGCTGTGCAATTTCAGGGCAGTAACTCCTGAGGGCAGAGGCTGGATGTGCAATGACGTCAATGCGAGGAAGTTCCACTCTCCCCAACCCCACCCCTGCAGACACTAATTCCTTTGGAGTCTCCTTCAGACACCTCTGGTTGGCTTTATTAAAAGGTGATTGACAACAGTTTGGGAAATAAACTGGGAAAATTCAACCTTAAAAAAAAGTGCCTGTGCTTCCTCCGGGGCTTAGCTACTTTGGCATGAGATGGCGCATCGCTGGGCATGGCCATCCTGGGCGAAATGCAGCTGAAGAGATGAAAGTTGACACTTCTGATGAATGAGGACACACTCTCTGATGAGGAGTGCACTCAATCTTCATGACAAGAGGTCACAGTGTCAGGTGTGTCCCCACTACAGCTCAGCAGCCTCTGAATGCGACCAGGTAGCAGACAGCTTCTATTTATCTTTGGAAGGAGACGGAACTGGCTCAGCTATGATTTCGTCTTGGCATCACAGGTCAAGTACCGCAGTGCACGTCTGCTTTTTGGCCAAGTTTATTCGATGGCAACATTAATCAAGGTTCTCTCCACCGTCATCTTTACAGTCAAGGGATGGGCATCTAACATAAGCCAGGCCACTAGGGCGCTCTTCTTTTGGATTTGGAAACCTGAGCTGAATGAAATGAAGATGGGGGTGTCCTTTGATGGTGCATGCTACACGACAGCCTCTTCCTCTCTGCTCCCTAGTTTCCTCCGGGTGCCCTGGTTTCTGAATTCCCTAAGTTCTGGGTGCCTGGCTTGGACTCCATGAGCTAACTTGGGGATTGGCAAACTTTCTCTGTAAAGGACCAGGTAGTAACTATTTTAGGCTTTGCGGGCCATATGGTCTCAGATACAACTATGTCACTTTGTCCCTGCAGTGCAAATGTAGCCATAGAAAATGCAAAACCAATGGGCATGACTGTGTTGCAATAAAACTTTATTTAGGGACAGTGCAATCTAAATTTCATATAACTTCCATGTGCCATGAAATCTGGTCACGTTTTGATTTTTTCAACTATTTGTAAATGTAAAAACTACTCCTAGCTCATGGGTTGTATAAAAAACAGGCAACAGGACTGATTTGAGCTGACCCCTCACAATCCGTGAGCTCCCCATCTCCTTTCCACAACTTCGTTTTTGCCTAATCTAATAGAAGTCAGTTTCTGTTGCCTGCCTGGGATATAAAGGCATTGAGTATCCCTGCCTACAATGTGCATGCAATTCATTTATATCTAAAGGACACTGGTTACAAGGTTCCTCAGCAAATGCTATTCAGTTCCTTATTTGTTTATTCATACATTCTATCTGCGTTGAGCACCTCTGATGCTCCAGGAACTATAAGAGACCCTGCAAACGCAGGCATAACTCAGGCCAACACCACCCTGTATAACAGATGTGGATAGTCCTGATGAGAACTACAGGTGAGGGTTTAAAGGATCGCCTGTGGAATCGCAGAACACTCCCTGGGGGGCTTGGATATTCCAAAGTCATGTTCAGAGGGAAAAAGAAAATTATGAAGTCCAATCAGGTTCCTAAATAATCCTTCCGGGGGGTGGGGTGGGGGGGAAGATATAGGCTACAAAAAAGGAGAATTTAAAGCTTTAGTTTAGAGAAGGAAAAGGAATAAGAATCAAAATCTCAAAAATCACTGTTAACAAGATGTCTTTCATTGCAGACATATTTTACTGGTTAAGATAACAAAACAACAGTTTAGAGATGACATCGGCCTCCTTTCACAGTGGCCAGGGGTGGATGGAATCACATACAAAAGGGGATCTACTCGAGCTCTTTGCTCCCATGATGCGACGTAATTAAGCAAGAAGAACCAGGGATCGGGCTTTTCAAGTCCTCATTGGTGGCTGCACATCCTCCCTCTCCTCTGTTCTCTTTTTAGCCCTAACAGTAGGTTGGGGAGGTCCTTGCCAACAGGAAGGAAAACCTCTCCAGGGGAACCAAAGGCCTGTCCCCTGGTCACGCGCTCGGAGGAGTCAGTCTTGGCTGGCTTCTCTGCCGAGCCTTTCTGAAGCGCTGCTGGAGACAGACACTGCTAGGTGGACCTTAAGCCCGTCACTTCCTGGGCTCCCTTAACTTGGGGGAATGCACTTCTCCCCAGGGGGGTTGGTGTCCAAGTCCAAGAGGGAGCGGCGTGGAGCACAGAACAGAGACCCGAAGCACAGCCTCTTTCCGCCCTGCCAGGCCGGTGCAGACGGTCTGCCCCGTGGAGGTGGTGCTGGGCACAGAGCCAGAGCTCCACAAATGTGTGACAAATAAATGAACACATGATGAGCTGACTCTAACGTGACTTTACTGCTGCATTCCCAAGGTTTTGTTAAATTCTCAGCTTCCTATTTCCTGTTCTTTTTCTTTAATTCTCTCAGAGGAAATGAGGGATGGACCATTTTTTCCAAAAACAACTTTTCAATCCACCAAAGTGAAAACAGGCCAAACACAGATGGCTAAGAATGCCCTTAGAATTGTATTTCAGGCTCACCGTGTTATTATTCATTAACAAGAGTACACAGCTGTGAGAAAATCATGTAAGAGGGCTGTCCGGAAAGTATCCAGCCATGGGCTATGAAAAATAAAGGCATTTGTGGCTGGCTATTTTCCGGACAGCCCTCATATGAGTATTTAGTGTACCGTATCACCAATTAACCCTTTTTCATAATTATGTATTAAACACTATGTATAATATACCATATTATTATAAACATATACTCATACATATATACTTTCTGCCATATAATTATGTATTATATACACATATATATTATAAATATATACCTACACACACACACACACACACACACACACACACATATATATATATATGTACGTATACATAGGTACATGCATATAAAAATTATGCACTAATATTTTTAGCGTATAAATATTTAGCGCATCCATATTTGTTGAACACAAATTCCTTGTGTTTCTATTTAAGTATAAGGTTAAGACAGTACTTGAAGTAACATTTAAAGAAATAAAATTTCATGGTACAAATCAGTGCCTCTCTCCAATATTTCAACTGTTATTTTTTGCTCCTTAGTTTAATCCTCACTGTCTTTTATCTTTTTTCCCACAGGGATAATTATAAATGTGCTTTCCACTTCTAATGTTATTTTAGCACTCAAAACCTGCCCTGCATATTCTGGTTTTGACAGTCTCACTACAGCTATAGCCTTAATACCGCTCCCCCCACCCCGCCCCCGACCCCATTCACCCAAATGACCAGGATTAATCACTTGAAAAGTGTCTGAAAAGGAAAAAATAAACAAAAGAAAACATAAAACAGACTACAGCGTTCAGTGCCTAGACGCTGAAAATATTGCCTCAGTTTTTAATCCTCTAGGTAAGAAAATAATACACATGGCCATTTGCGGCTCTCAGACAGGACAATCTACTGTACTAATGAGGAAATGGGAGTGATTGCCCAAAGAAAAAAATCAAGGTGCTGTTACCCGAAGGTCAGAAATCAATGTTGAGCAAGCAAATGGTCACCAGGAATTATAGGTCTTTTCAGACCAAAGTGAGACAAAAATTAGGAATTCTTCCTAATTTTTAAGAAAACAGAACCTGATGTTATGCCTTACGAATTCTTTGAAAGAGAAATAAAATAGGCCTCATTCTGAAAATGGGTAATACTTTAAAGAATCAAAGCAAGCTTGTTCTTTCCCAGTTGTAATCAACTATCAAGTAATAATCAATTCAAGTTTATTTCCTCTGTCCCAATATCTAAATTAGGGGAAGCACGCCAGTTCTGCAATTGGACTAGGTATCAAACTTAAAAGAGGGGCTTGGCCACAGTGTTTGCCTGCTAATGGGTTGGTTAAGCGGCATTGATTAGCTTGCACACCTTATCAGAACCATGATAATCCCTTTAATCTGACAAGTCTTTGAGGTACAGCAAGTGTTCTTTTGGAAGCACTTTTCCCTGTAAAGCAGATACAGCATGTTGCTGCCCCTCTTGCAGGACTTAATCTGATTCCCATCTGCTCATATTTCTCTATATGGAAATAAAGCATTCTGTCAGTATCCGAAGACAGAAGACATGGCTGTGGCTTACCGATCCTGCCAGCTATGTCCGGACCAGCGGCTCCCCGCAAAGTGCCCCCTACAGCTGTTCCTGCTTCCAAGTCCTCTGGACTAGGCTGTTTCCGGCCTGTTTCCAAGCCCGGCTCTCCAACCTCTCAGGAGAACATTCCATTTGATTCCCTCTTGCTTAAATTAACCAGCGTCTATTTTTGTTGCATACACATAAACTATCCCTATCTGCCAAACCATCGATTCAACTAATGCTTTTTAAATGCCCACCGTCTGTCAGGCACTCGTGGATCAATGAGGGGCTGATGCTAGGTCTCTGCTCAAGGGGCTCACCTCCTAGCAGAGGCGATTGTATGAATGGAGATGATGTGGTTATCTGATAAAAGACAGGCAGTGTGGGAGGCCTATTGTGTCTTCTGGTGATGCAGAGATGGCTCTCCCAGGATAATTTCAGAGTTCACGTCTGACTAGAGACAAGGAGACAGCCATTTGGAGAGCCAGGGCAAGAGCATTGCACACAGAGACGGACAAGTACAAGGAGAGAAGAACGTGGCAATGGGAAGGATGCAGTTAGACCACGTGACCACTACGTGCACCCAGGCCTCTCCACGTCTGACCTTCCAAATCACTGTGGCTTTAAAATCCCAGTGAGGCAAACCTTATTCCAAAGATGCTATCTCCTTTCTCTAAAATTATTTTAACAAGACAATTTTGATTTATTCTCTATTTGTTTCATACATGTGAGGTGTGTTTCTCAATAAAAATATAAGCGCTTTCAGAGCTGGAAACATGCCAGACACTTCATGTTCCCATACATTGTGTGCAGGGTAGGTGTCCTGTAAAAGTGCAGTAATTGATATTTCAAGTGCCTGTCGAGAACAGATTACCGTTTGTCTGTTACCATGTGTGGCAGTAATGCCATAAAGATGTTGTAGCATTTCTCTCTATGGGTTGCCTTATCTCTGCATTCATTAATTAAAGCAATTAGGATAGAAATTCTTTATATATCCAGTCTAGCCTGAAAAAGCTGACAGTTCAATTGGATTCATCAGCTAAGTCCCAAAAGTTACAAGCTCTTATAATTAGTAATTGACTTCAGAGGATTTAACAAACAATGACAAACGTGCGGACAGTTCCAATTCCTTCCAACACACAGAAATAATCATCTTTAACACATAGTACTAGCACCACATACAGAGGGTGATGCAAAACACTGCCAAGAGGGGGGCCGACTCGGCAGTGGGCAGTTAAAAGATAATGTTTCCGGCACAAATGATTTTTTTTTAAGAAAGCAATAATCACCAAAGATGTGCCCAATAGTGGGTGAGCTATTCGTCTGGAATAATTCTGGAAGATAAAAGAACTGAAATAGATTGCAGCTGACGTGAGACGCAGGCTAGCACAGGCAAGTCCTGGGAAAGAATTTTTTTCTCTGGGTGGTGAGGCCACTGCCATCTGAGAAACAGCCATACCTTGTATTTGTTCCCATGACATTGAGAGCTAAGTAGGAGGAGACATGAGTGAGGAGAACACGGGAGATGAACTTCATCTGGTCTGCGTCTTTCCCTGGGAATTCTTCATTTGTTCATGACTTTCAGAATTCTTTGGGCTATTTGATTTTGTCAAAAATACTGATATGGAGAATTTACTTGTCCCTGAGAAAGCGATCTTATCATCCTACCTGGTTTTCTCCTGTCCCATTTCATAAACACTTCCTCTGATGCTAATTAGGCACAGCATTGTGACAAGAATAGTAATGTCCTATAGAACAAATTGTACATATTAGTTATCACTAATTTCATTGGATGGGCAAAGAAGAGGGGCAGGGATTTAAACTAAAGTCCATGTCATAATTTACTATCACACTAAATGGAAATTTTCTAGTTATGAGGACTTTAAGAGTTTCTTCATCTGCAAAATACTATTTATCACACTTCACGGGTTGCCTTAGCATTAAAATGGATGCTGATAAATATTCAAACTACAACCACAACCAAAAGATCTTGTATTTTGTTTTTGATTTTTTTTACAACTGATATCCTCACCCACTCGGGTAGCAGCAGTTATTTCCTAACCAGTAGAGAAGTATTTTTCTGGACAAATACCAACATATCATACATTTCCCCTGAGCCTCTCAGAACATAGAACATTTGAGGGGACAGACCTAACTGTGAACCTATTAAATAGGGCCAATGAGGAGCAATCAGCCATGCATAGGTATATATAGAAACAAAAACAGAACCCACACTTATTAACATTTACTCAGAATATTCATCCTTGAACCATGCATTAGGTTTGTTTGTTGGCTTTGTTTTGTTTTATAACTTCAAGGAACCAAAAGTTGGTGTAATCCAAATGTCTCATTTTAAATGTCACAGAAATGAGGCCCAGGGAGCGAAACAGACTTGATCAATGTTTTGTGTACTCCCAACTAGTGTGGAAAGTCAACTAGAAGGTGCTCAATTCTGTGGTGTTCTGAAGAGTAATGCCTTCAAACGAGAATATATCCAAATGAGAACGAACCACATGGTAAGTGAGCTGAAGATAATTTCTTTAAAAAAAATAGTGATTGGTACTAATATATGATGTATTCACTGTTTATTGGGATAGTCATTGAGCTAAGGGCTTGAGTGCATTTTCATTTTTGACTCTACAACAATTTGAGGTCAGCTCTCCACTTAAGACTGTGTGCATACAGACAGCAAGAGTTAGCAAAGTGACAGAGCTTGCTCAAGCTCTCAGGTAGCATGCCGTAGAGCCAGAATTTATGACCAATTTTGTTTGACCCCGAAGCCAAGTATTCGTTACCACTATGTCATGCTGCATTTTCCACTAAATGAGGCAACAAGTTCCAGAAGACAAAAAGCTCAATGGAAGTGAGACATGCAGCTCATTCTACCCTTATGTTTTATGGTCATACGGCATAAGAGCTGTTACCCAGCTCTTCCCAATTATTCAGTTCCATCGCATTGAACAGTGCCTGGCACGTATTATAGTCTCAATAAATATTTGCCCAAGGAACAAATGGTAAGAATTGTTAAAACCATTCAAATATGAAATACAACTTCTCTCCTAAGAAAATGGTTGTGAACAAGGGGGCAAGTCATGCAGCAAAGAAATTGGTTTTATAGTAGGTGGCTTAGTGCAAGAGATAAGAAGTCAGGCACTATGTGTGAATTCTATTCAGTCACCTACAAACTATGTGACTTTGAGTACATTGTTTAACCTCTTTGACCTTCAGTTGTTCATATAGGGAAACAAAAGTAGTAGCAACCTCAGATGGCGATCATGCATTGACTGATACAATCGAAGCATCAAGTCAGACACAATAGTCAGTAAGTGGCCGTTTTAATCACTGCTCATACCCGCTATGCCTCCGATGGGGGTTCCCACACGACTTTTGCCAACATCTGTTCTTAAAAAGCAGAAGTTGTCAGTGTTCTCTAAGAATTTCAGAAACATCTGCTTTTCTGACCTTAATAAGCATTTTCAAAGTCTACTTAGGTGGCTTGTTCCAAAGGGTAGGTTTTAATGAATTATTCTAATCATTTTCAGCAAAGGCAAAATCTCTAAGGCTCTAAAATGGAGAGCATGATATTATCCACTTTATGGGCTTGTTTTAGAATTAAAAGAGTTAACACATGAAATGTGCTTTGATAGTGCCTGATACTATATCTTAGGTACTTAAAAGTGTAATTCTAAAATAGTCAACACTATTATGATTCCGACAAATCAATTCCAATGTGTGGGGTTTTTTGTCATCACTGAACAATTCTGTCCTACAATTCAGCCCACCTGTGACACTATCTACCTGGACAAACCACCAGAACCCACAGGCTAAGCTCTTAGTCCCACAGAATTGCCCGCTGCCACCACCACCTTCAGAGGCCAATAGCAAGTAAGGCTTGTCACCAGTGCTTCTGAGCAAGCACTTACAGATCAGAGCGGTTCACACGACCTCCTCCCCAGGTTCAATTAATTTGCTAGAGCAGCTCCCGGAACTCAGAGAATCATTTTACTTACTGCATTACCTTTTTTTTTTTTAATCAAGGGACATGACTCAGGAACAGCAAGATGGAAGAGGTGTGTTGGGCAAAGCCTGGGGAAGGGCTGAGAGCTCCCAAGGCCTCTCTGAGGGTGCCATCCCCCCAGCACCTCCACGTGTTCACCAACCCGGAAGCTCTCGGAACACTGGTTTTGAGTTTTCAAGGAGGCTTCATCATGTACTCACTATTGATTAAATCATTGGCCATGGGTGACTGGACTCAATCGCCAACTGCTCTCACCTCTGCGGTGGTTGGGGGGCCTTGGGGGTGGGGAGATCAAAAGTTCCAGCTCTCTAATAACTTGGCTGGGTCCACTGGCAACCAGCCCCATCCTCCTTAGGTGGGATCCAAAGTCACCTCATTAACTTAACAAAAGACAACATGATCACTTAGGAAATTCTAAGGGTTTTGGGAGCTCTATGCCAGAAACAAATGAAGACTAAATACATATGAATATTCATTATAAATCATGATATCACAACTATACACAGTCAATAAATGTCAGCTGTTACATGAGTTATCTTTTGCTTCATTAACGCTGTGAAACAAAAGCCTAAAATCCTCAGAGACTTTCAAGGACAACTATTTCTCTCTCTCACAGATCTGCCGGTTCACTCATTTGGCTAAGGGAGGTTGGAGTTAGCTGGGCAACTCTACTCATGAGTTGGGATGGCTGGACTTGGGTGCAAGTTGTGTTTGAGAATGAGCCATGCTTTTCTCATCCTCTTGTACCAGTGAATCCCCAAGGCATGTTTGCTTTGCTCATTGTGAATGTCAGGAGTGTGTGTAGACATGAGCCAAACCATGGCTCTGTTCCAGTCATGCTTGTACAGTCCACTGACCAAAGCAAGTCACACGGCCCAACCCAAGTCAGGGAGGGAGAGAATGAGAAAGATTTAATAAACAATAATAAAATCCCTCACAGTTGAATTCCAAGTATCCATGAGTCAGACCAATTTAATCAACACCCATTATCAAATGAGACACCCTCCTGTCCTCTTTGAGAGCTAAACCCTGAGAATATGGGTGATTGACTAAAAGCAGGTTCAATTCTCCCTCAAGACTCTTCCTGTAGACCAAGCTGGAGAAAACAGGCCCTTAGGCAGCAAGGCTACATCTGGAATTCCAAACAGGAAAGCTAGAGCTTAGGGCACTGCAGAGTGAAGTGAACGCCAATTCTAAATTCTTATTACCATTCAAAGGGGATGACACATTCAATCTATCTCAAAATAAAAACTATTTCCTTTCAAATCCGATGACAGCTGATCTATGAATAATGTGCATTTGATGCCATGGAATATTTAATATACAGTGGGCCAAAAGGAGGCTTAAAACCAAAGAGACAAGAGCTCATATGAGCTTCATAATGAATTTAAGGGGACACCTACCCTAGTTTGCCAAAACAGGTTTGTAAAAATCGCTTATAACGCAATGCATAATGTGTGAGTTAGAGAGGTGACGGATGTGGGGACGTGACAAAGTACAGTGTCCAGGCCCAGATCTCCAACTGAACTATCTGCTTTTGGCTGAATCTCTGCTTCCTCAGCCTTGGTTGTTTTATTTTGGGAAAGGTCACAGGTTGAGTTTAAATTCCTAACTGTACTCTCACTATTTGTGTCATCTTCAGCAATGTCACTGACTGACTTTCCTCATTCAAAAATATCCACCTATTTTCACAGGCTTTGCAACACTTGCTATGTCAAGTGTTTAAAGTAGTGCCTCATAGAGAGTGATCTCATGAAATATTAGCTTTTATGAATGTCAGCAGCAGTAGAAGCAGCATTACATATATGAAGGTATAAAGGGATTTTATTCATCAGGAATCTTCAAAAGAGGATCTCCAGGTGACAGGGTGTGGTGGTTTGTAATAGGTCTGCCAATTCATGAAGCAGCCCCCATGACATCTTCCTTTGAAACTGGGCATGTCTCTGTGTCCTGAAGGAATAGAACATTGTGGAAGCTCCAGATGACCCCTGCAGCTAGGTCAGACAAGGCCTGCCATTTCTGCTAATTCTTGGTGATTTTCTCTTTCTGGGAGCCTTTAGGTGCTATGCAAGAAGTTCAGAGATCTTGAGGCTGTCATGCAGGAAGGTGGTACCCCAAGATCCCACAGAGAGCAAGAGATGCCCAAGGTACCCCAGCCCTTTCAGCCCAGACCCAGGTATAGAACAAAGCCTTCAGAATCCCCCTGCCCATTCGCCACCTGACTACAACTCTAGTGACAGGGTCTGAAAAAGAACTGCCTCACTGGACCTCATCAACCTCAGATTCAGAGGCAAAATCAGTAACTGTGATCTGTCATGCACCAGTGGACACTGAGATCACAGCAATCCTATAGTCGCCCCAGTGCAAGGAGAGAGCCGGGACATCTGAAGGACAGGGCTCTGCCTCACCCTCTGTCACCCCGAACAGCCTGCTTACACTGCAAGTCCGTATCCTACTGCATTCTTTCTTTTTGCTTCCTTCTTTTTTTAATTTGCAAGGAATAAAAAAGTTTCTTGCTAAAAAGAAAAGTTCAAAAAATACTGCATTAGATAAGATCTCAAATGCCTTCTAGATACAGTTTTACAAATTGAGTTCATGTGACATAACAGCACATGAAGATTCACTGCATGCCACACACACAGGGCAAAGTGGTTTCTGTGCATGGAATCATTCAATGCTCCAAGCCCACCAGCCCCAAATCAACCAACTGTGAACGAACAGACCAGTATTCGAACCCAGGTGTCCCGATGTCGGAGCCCACACTTCTAATTCGAACCCAAGAACTCAATGGAGCTCTTTCACTTGACCAGGACCAGTGCTCATGCTTCCTAATGACAGGTGTGAAAAGGGCCATGTCTACTTGGAAGCTGAGTGTGAGTGACGTGGCACAACTGGCTTCTGAAACACTGTCCAACCAAACTCACTGTCCCAATTCTGCACTCTCTAGGGTGAAGACACTGCCACTTGGGAGAGGTAATTCATCAAGTCATTTTCATACATTAATTTTTCTATAGAACAAGCTATTTCCTACGAGATACTAAGAGAGAAAAGGTTTATTGGTGGGAGATGCTGATGGAAATACTTTCTCCAAGCAAGGTATGGAGTCCCAAAAGGTTGTTTTGCGTGTTTTGGGAGAGAGGAGGAGGGATACAGGAATCCAAGTGACAAAGAGCATAAGGGACTCTGGGTCTGTTGTGATTAGCAGAGGTCCTCAATGACCTATGTTTCTTTCTTGATTCTTCCCAAAGGATTAGTCTTATGGAAAGAATAACCAATATAGCTAATATTATTTATTATTAATACTATTTATTGAGCCCCCAAAATATACATTGTCATTAATGTTATCTTTAGTTCTTACAGTCACTCTGTGATGAGGGCATTGGTAGTTGCATTGTGCCCATGGGAAAAGAGGGGCCCCAAGAGGTTGAACACTTGCCCAGGCCAGAGCGCTAATAAAAGGAAAAGACAGACTTTAAACCCAGGAGTCAATGACTTATTTCAAACTTATGCTCTTTCTTTAAAGACACAAGAGATATCTCTTGGGGGTGAGATGATCTCCCATTAACTGCATGTAGAAGGCTTATAAATATACCAAACACCCCAATCTTCCATTGCTTCTTTGAAAGGGCACAAGAGAAAATTACATGAGAACATGTGGACATGCTCTGTAAAGTGCTACCATGAACGTTGCTAGAAAATGTGACTTGACAAACAAAGATAAATTTAGCCAAGCACTGAAATTATAACGTTGGTGGAAAACAGTGGCTGCATGGAGAGAAATACAGTGTCAAAATCAATTGGGAAGGAGGAGGGATTCTTGTGTCATGAGAGACCTCACGTGGGTTCCGATACCTGGTGAGAAACCCTGCTGCCTTTTTTTACTTACATCCTCGTGTGTCTAAATACCTTGAAAGCACCTCACTGGTTATCTATGGAGGTGACATAAATTCCACACATGACAGACAGAGAAGCTCATGCTACACTGTAAAATTTACATAAAAGTTGCAAGAATAATCCAGAAAACTTCACAGAGTCTTTCACCAATTTTTAACATCTTGTCACATTTTTTATCACATCGTCTCTCTTACTCTGTGTGTGTATAACCCGTTATATTTCAGTGTATATTTCTTAAGCGTGAGGACATTCTGTGACATAACCACAGTGAAGTTATCAAATGAAATGTGACAGTGATGTCTTTCATGACACTGCTATTTTTCAAGAACATGGGCCAGTCTTTTAAATTTATTAATATGCCACTCATTTCCAGTGTTTCTGATATTTTCTCACAGTGAGATTCTGGTTAAGCATTCCTGCCAGGGATACCACAGAGATGATGCTATGTCCCTTTTTATTGTGCCATGTTATGAGGCTCAGGGTGTCCACCCGCATTAGTTGATGATATTAATAATCAATCAACATGCTGTCAGACTTTCCCACTGGAAAGATATTGTTTTGTTTTGTTTTTTCTTTTACAATGAGTAAGTGATTTATGGGGAAACTCTTTGGTAGTACTAACCTTTGAGTTCATGATTAAGGGTTCGACCCCAGGTTGACTTATAAGTCTCTGCCCCAGAAGCTCCAGATTCCCCCACTGATAGGAGAAATGCATAATGAGCTTAATAACAAACATTTGGCCATCACTTTATAGAAGAAAATGTGACAATAAAAACATGCATTTATACTTCCTCTCTGAAAAAGCTCACAAGGACCCATGCTTCCTTGCTTTTTCTCAATATGCACAACTATCTTCTCTGAAACTTACAAAGGAGACAATCACAGGAAAACTCTGGAAGGTGGTGGTCCAGTTTGGGAGCCCAGGACTGGAGTAACGGCACAGCGGTGGAGCATCTTGGCTCCCCTGTCTAGTTGAGGGTGGTCCAGACCTAGTGTTGCCCGACTCATGATCTAGTAAATGAGAACACTTCAAGGAGGGCTTACTCCTCCTCCAGAGAAAACAGGAGTGCCTCTGACAACCTCGGCTGAGTCTGATACCACTGGCGAGGGAGATCTTTTAGGAGTCCCACCAGACATAAGTAGCTGGGGAAACAGTGTCAGAGGTACTGACGTGGGGAGGAAAGATCAAAACAGTAATAAAGGCCCAGCTGTAGCTAGGGTTTGGTTCAAGTAGCCTCTTTATTCCTATGAGCCTAAGACTATTTTCCCTCATCCAGAGATGCTGGAATGGGTAAAGGAAGGGCCAGTTATATCAAGGAGCTTGGTTTGAGGAGTTGCTTTGTCTCTGCAGACCCAAGGCTCTTCTTCTTCTTCCCATGCCCAGAGAAACTAAGAGAAGGAGGGAGCAGTAGGAGGACCTTACCACAGCCTTCCTCCACCCATAGGCCCAGGGGCCTGGCCTGGGTAAACCTCTCCTGCTCCCTTCAGATGTACCACCAGTGATCAGTCAGATATTAAGTAGCACCTGATAAACCAAGCAGTCCATAGTAACACTGAGAAAACTGCAAAAATTCAATTGCCATTGGCACTGCAGTTCACAGAAGTAGGCTAAGACCCAAGTGCTAAACCACAGGACAGTGAATACCGAACTGTTAAAATAAAACACTCAGGGAGTTCCCTGATGGTGTAGCAGCTTGGGGCTTCGGCGCTGGTGCTGTCAGCGCTGCGGCCTGGGTTCTATTCCCGGTCAGGGAGCTACCCACATACCAAAAAAGCAAAAAAATAAAGTAAAATAAAATAAAACACTCAACTAAGACTCAGAGTCTCAACACAATAAACAAACTACAATAAACAAAATATCCAGGATACAAGTAAAAATCACCCATTATGCCAAGAACCTAGAAAATCTCAACTTGAATGAGAAAAGACAACCAACAAAGCCAACACTGAGATCACTTAGATTTTGGGATCATCCAACAAAAGATTTTTAAAACCACCATCATAAAAATGATTCAACAATTATACACTCTCTTTAAACATGTAAAATAAACCTCATCAAGAAAAACAATTAAGTTATAAAAAAAAACACCCAAATGGAAACAATAGAACTAAATACTACAATAATAACAATTAAAAAACAAAACATTCACTAGATGAGCTCAGGAAAAGAATGGAGATGACAAAGGACAGAATCAGTATCCTTGAGGACATATCCATAGAATTCACTCAGTGTGAACAACAGATATAAAAAAATCAACAGAGTCTCAGTCACCTGGGGGATAATAACAAGCGATCCAATGTTTATCTTTTTAGTCTCAGAGAATGAAGCTAAAGAGCATTAGAATAAATAATGGTTGAAAACTTCTCAATTTTGATGAAAGACACAAGCCTGCAGTTTCAGAAGTGGAATTGACCCCTGACAGAACAAACCCAAAGAAATGCTTACCAAGACCCATAATTAAATTTCTTATCACTAAAGATAAAGAAAAAGTCTTGAAAGCTGCTTACCTATAGGAGAATACCAATTTGAACAGTAGATTTCTCATGGAAATTATGAAGGCCATAGAGACAAATCTTTTTTAAATGCTGAAAGAATTGTCAACTGCCAATTCTATATCCAGTGAAAGAACCCTTAGGAGTGAAGAGGAAATAGAAACTTTCATAATTTATTGCTAGTAGGTCTACTCTGCAAGGAAGTCCTTCAAACAAAAAGGAAAAGGTAAAAGAATTCTCATCACTTCTCAGCCTTTTGGCTAAGATCAAGTGTAAAAGAAGAATTCTCGAAGCACCAGGAAAAAAGTAGTAGTGTAAATATAGGTAAATGCAATAGTCTGTACCTTTCCTCAGAAGTTTCATAAATCTTATTTGATAACTGAAACAAAAATGCTAACAGTGCCTACCCAAGACAATATTTCAAAGCAGGGGAGGTAAACAGACCTGAATGGAAGTAAGGTTTAGAAACTTTACACAAAGTAGTCAATTGTTGACTCCAGCGAACTGTTACAAGACATGTATATTGTAATACCCCAACGACCACTATGAAAGTAGATGAAGAGATACACTCAAAAGCACTACATCAAGTTGAAATCCTAAAACATATTTAGGTAACCCAAAGGAAGACACAAAAACAATGATGACATCAAATTAGAAATCAGTAACAGAAAGACAACAGGAAAATCACTAAATATGTAAAAATCACACACCACATTCTAAAAAATTCATGGGTTAAAGAGGAAAAAAATTTTAAAATATTATAGAAGTAAATGGACATAAACATGACATATCAAAATTTGTGAAACACAGCACTTAAAGCACTGCCAAGAGAGGAATTTCTAACACTGTAACTTTAGAAATGAGCAAAGTTATCAAATTAATATCCTAAGTTCCTACCTCACAAAACTAGAACAAGAACAAAAACCCAAAGCAAGCAGAAAAAAGAAAATAATTGGATAAGAGCAGAAATTACTGCAATTGAAAACAGAAAATCTATAGGAAAAAAACAACTAATGAAACAAAAATCAACTCTTGAAAAAAATCAAGAAAATTTAAAAACTTCTAGCAAAACAAAAAAATAAAGAGAAGACACAAAACTTCACCATTAGGAATTAAAGAAGATATATTACTACAGATCTGGTGGTCATTAAAACAATAAGTGAATATAACCAACAACTTTATATTCCTCAATTCAGCTACTTAAAACAAAGAGACCAATTCTTTGAATACTATACACTACCTAAACCCAACCAAGATGAAATAAACAGTCTGAAGAGTCCTATAACCATCAAATAAATTAAATCTGTAACTTGAAAAATCTCCTAAAAATGAAAGCCAGGTCCACATGGCTTCACTAAACAATTCTACCAAACATATAAATCACAATTAACACCGATCTCTTCTAGAAATCAAAAGAGAAGAAAATACTTTCTAAGTCATTTTATGAAGCCAATATTGCTGATACCAAAATTCTGTGAAGACAATGCATGAAGAGAAAACCAAAGAACTCTCTAATTTGATGCAAATCCTTAACAAAATATAAGCAAACAAAATCTAACAATTTCTAAAAATAATTATACATTATAACTAAATGGGATCTATTCTAGGTATGCAAGGATGGTTCAATATTAGAAAAGCAATCAATGCAATTGACCATATCAACAAATTAAAGAAGATCATATGCCTGTGCTCTCCTCTGTCACTGTTTTAGTGCCAGTCCTGGCCAGTTGGAGCATGGCAACTCAACAAGTTTTCTGGAAAAGGGGCCTAATTCCTTTAAATAGGGGCATAGTCATTACAAAAGGCTGCTTGTCATTCAGGATAAGCATTTATTAAATACTTATCCATTGCTAAACACTGAATCTAGTGTTTCCATGATTTTTCAAATTATGTATTCCTTATTATTGCCTTTATTTTTCAAAGGAGGAAACAGATTCAAAGAGGAGAAAAGGATTTGCCCAAGGACATAAAGCTGTTATATAGAGGAGCTGGCGTCCAAATCCAACTTCCGTGTCCATTATACCTTCCGCAGGTGACTGGAGGTAGGCTATCACAGCATCTGCTCATTTGGAAAACCGGAACAAAATGTAGGGTTAGAGGTCCAAGGCCCTCACTTTCTCAATGACAGGTGGAGGGACAGTCCCCTGGATTCCTTACTGAGAGCCCAGGGCAAAGGCATACTACAGAGTGACAAATATTTTATGTAAATTCAAACTAGAGAAATTCTAATTTTTAGAGGCCAAAGGCTTAGCAACCTTGCTATAGATTATATCCTGCAGAAATATTTTTTTTCCAGTATCTTATTGCACAAACACAACTGTAAAAGCAAAAGAAATCAAAACCTGTAAACGAATTCACCCATCCAGAGTTCCAACACCCCAGTGAATCTCTAACAAATCTCCTCCTTTCATTTTTGCACATTTCTCTTCAATGCTTGTTTACATGCATATGTTATTTTTACAAAATTATTTACTCAGTCATTTGATACCTTTCAATTGGATGCCCAATATAAGTTAGGAATGTGCTGGATTTTGGAGATATAATAAAAAGCAAAAATAGGCTCTATTTTCATGAGTTTAAATAAGATAGTGAAGAGTCAATTTTATTAGTATATCATAGTAATCTTTTTACAGGTCCACAGAATTATAGTTTGAGCCATCAAAAATATCCCATTCAGGTAACATAATTTCATTAGTTATTTTAGTAAAAAATTTTTTCAATTTTTTACTATTTTAGATAATAATACGGGTTTTGTGTGTGTGTTTTCAGATTATTATTATTTTACCTTAGACTTCAAGGAGTAGGGTTGTGAGCTTACAAGAGTATAAGTATTTTTATGGTGTTTAAATGTATTGCCTAATTTGTTTCTGAAATGGCTGTCCATACTTTATGCAGCCACCAAGGTGTTGTGGATATTAAGCTACATTATGTAAAGTGAAATAAATTAAATTATATAAAGATATTCAATGGGTGGTGGTGGTAGGAGGGGAGAAGGAAAGAGAAGGAGCAAAGGTAATGTGTTCTTTCACAACCAATATCTTTCAAGTAATAGGATAGAAAATACTTCTCTCTCTCTCTCTCTCTCTCTCTCTGTGTGTGTGTGTGTGTGTCTGTCTGTCTGTCTGTCTGTCTTTGGGCTGTGATGTAAAATATGGAGCGCAGTCAAGTAAGTTTCAAAAAAATCTCTCTGTAGGGACACTTTAACACTGAAGATAGTAACAACATCTATTAGTACTTCATATGGGAGTCTTGTTAAATTAGTTTAAGCAGGTAAGTACTAGTTGTTGCCATTGTCATTGATAGTGTGCGTGTGTAGAGTTTAAAATACTGTATTAAGGGAAGCGCACACACACGACGGTTCTGATGCCATGGTGCACTCTCCCTCCAGAGTCCGGATGAAGCGCAGGGACAATGCACGTCAGTACGGGGGACCTGTCGCTCTGTCTTCACCTATGCAAGCAGTGTCATTTGATATGCATTCTAACTCCATTTGTCTCCAATATAGCCTTCTTCAGAAGAAAAACTAAAGATTTTTCTAGATCAGTGGTTTCCAGAATGTAAAACAACAAGCAGAGGGGAGGGGAGTCTGAAGCGAGACGACTGTCTTTTTTTTATTTTGCTAAGGACATAAAAAAAAAAAAATAAGCTTCCAACTTTTTATCATCGCCACCACCACCATCATTGTCATCATACTTAAAAAGAAAACAGAAAAAAAAATCCCATATAAAGGTTACCAGATAAATTTAAACTTATGAAAAAAATCTCATGATACTTTACTTGTACTTCCTTGGAGCAAAAGGCAGGATATTCTTAGATCAAAGTCAGTTTAAGAAATAACATTTAAGAAGCACATTCTTGCCTGGTCTTTGGCCTCTTTTGACAATTTCAAAGCATATGTTCAATTTCTATGAGATTTGGTGCCTATTTCTAGAGGATCTGATCACATAGACCATGTCTGTTTATATATGTACACTTACTTATACATTCACTTAATGTCTGAACATGTTAACGGCACCTCAAATTACAGTTTCTGCTTACACCTACTTGTGAACTGCTGGAGAAAAAAACAAGTACTGTATTTAAGTCCTTCCAGTTTTCAGCCTCACTCTTACATGTGGGCCGAGTTTAAGAACCAGGTTAATAATCCGTGTCATTAACTACCTGTACGGCGACACCTAAACTTCTCGTAATGTTGTACCAAGAGACAGTAACATCAAATGACTCCTAAGCACCACATTTTCACTAGCTGCTAAAAAGCAAAAATTCAGACAGTAAAATGGCTCTCTGTGAAAACACGGGCTGTTATCACACGTATTAAAAGAATCAGCAATTCCTCCACTTCCTTAAATAATTTCTGATACTTTGGGATAACCGGATGCTCATCTTGGCTTTAGGTTCAAATTTAAAATTCTGTGTGTTTAAATTTCTTGAAATGATTTTTCCAGCTCATTGAAAACGGAAACGGTATGTACAACTAGAAGCCACGCCAAGCTGTGGACAGAGATCTCGCCCAGGACTGGTCGTCTTAGAACTAAGCTTCCCCAACCTGCTGCACGGCACAAGCCCCCAACTAGATGTATCTAATCCACGCGGCCCAGGGCGCTCTCAGGAGGTGAGTTGAGAAGCTCATTAACGAACATTTCATTGCTAAGTTCTAACTCTCTTGACAGTGTGTACGCTTAAAAAAACAAACAAAAAAAAAAAAAACTGAACCTAAGGAAAAAGAGGTCTATTAGTTATCTGCTGCAGTGGAGCAAATTACCCCAACACTTACTGACTTAGGACAATAAACGTATTCTGTGGGTTAGGAATCAGAGCACAGCTTAATGGGTCCTCTGGCTCAGAGGCTCTGACGTTGCTATAGCCAAGGGGACAACTGGAAAGGAGTCTCGTGTCAAGGCTCAAACAGGACAGTCCATCTGCAGGCGTTGTGGTTGTTGGAGGGATACCTTCATGTCTTCCTGGCTGTCAGTGGGAGGCCTCAGTCCCTTACCACGTGGGTCTCTCCAGAGTGCAACTCCCAACCTAGCAGCTAACTTCTCTTAGGGAGGGGGGGAGGGGAGGGAACAACCACAGATTGAACTCAGATCACACTGCTTCCCTAGTTAAAACCCTTAAGTGGCATCCCACTGTGCTCTGAAGAAAACCCAGCCCATCCCAAGGCCAAGAAGCACTGGCTGCTGCCTACCTCGGACCTCTGCAAGCTCCCTCTAACTCCTGTTCACCTGCAGTCCCAGGGGCTCCTTCCAGCTCCTGGACACCCAGGGGTGTGACAGCGCTATTCCTCTGCTGCTTCCTATTCCTTCCACCAAGTCCATCCTGTCCCAGATCAGTCTGCCTGGCTGCTTGTCACTCCCATGTCAACACAACTGTCACCTCCTTAAAGAGACTTTGCCTTCCAATCCAGAGTGTCCCTCTGTCTTACCCTGTTTTATTTTTCTTACAGCATTTTTCTATGATTAGCTCTGTATTTACTGACCAGGTTATCGCTGTCTCCTGCACGTCCACGTTACACTCCATATGAACAGAAACCTACTCCTTCTAGTAGTTCAAGGTGGAGTCCTCCATATTTAGAAGGTGCTTGGCACACAGTAGACACAATGACTACCTATTGGATGAATCGATGAAGATGTTGAGAAGAAATAAATGTTATTCATTTTCTTTCTCACTCCCTTATTTGAAAAATGTGAATCCAAAAAATACATACTCAAGTTTTTTAGTGACATTGAATGAGAGGATGTAAGTAAATTTTCAATGGGAAGGCTGGCATAATAGCAGACATTTAAATACATGTTAGTTCTTCCCCTTCTCTCCCTAAGGAATATACAGTTCACTTAATGTCCTTTCTTTTAAATAATTATATGATACAGCACATGAATCCTCAGAATCAGAGGACGTACATCTTTAACTTTTTCCACAACACTTCTGAGAGCTCTTTGCGCCACCTCTCACTGGTAAAGGCTGCTCACTGTCCCCCTTTCCTCACTTAAACTTCCTCTACAAAAACCTAACTAGGGCAACTTTCTTTCAGAAAAAAAATCCAGCTGCCCTAATTGGTAGCCCAGAGTTTACTTTTACATAGCGTGCTCTCCTGGGCCTCCTGCTGCCTCTTGTATCATGGCTTTCTCCTAAGTCGGGGGGTGCTTCATGCCTGTCTGACGGAGCACATGTTGGTCCCTCCTAGCACTGTCTTCCTTCAGGACTAGGCTGACCAGACACAGTGTTTTAAGCGGGACAGAAAACGGTCTGTCCCATTTCAGATGGTACGCACGGTCAGCCTACTGAGCCCCTGAATTTAGCCCAGTGAGACTAGGCTGACCACACGTACCATTTGAAATGGGACAGTACTGTTGTTTTCTGTCCTGTGTCTGGTCAGCCTGTTTAGGACCTAACTCACTAATGACTTGTCACTGACCTTCCTCTGTTCTTCCAGGTAGAGTCCCGGTGCTGACGTGTTCCTGGGAGTTGGTTTACCTACAGATCAACTTCTCCTCCTATGTGTGGTTAAACCATGCAGCTACTTTTGTTCAGGTGTCCTGTGAGTTTACTCAGGAGCAATCAAGTGACAGGTTCTTTGTCTAGAGCAGTGTCTGTGGCATTGAGACACATTTAATCAAACTCTCTAGGTTTATAGGACCTGACTTTGCCTGCCATGGTGTGAAACACTAATTTCTAAATAGCAAAATGCTTTGACTTGTGAAGTGCATTCACAAGTTCAATGCTTTCTGCAGCTCACAGCGAGGGGTCTGCAAGGCCATGACCAGGTGCTCAGCCCAGCTACACTGAGAGCACTTCCTCCATGTTCTGTAAGCACCTGGCATGGGTATTGTGCATATTCAGTACTCATGTTAATAGACATGAGTTCTTATTCTCCCTGAGACAGGGTACCTCTACCAAATAACTATCACCTCTGTAAGGACTCCATTACACACAGAGATAAGAAATATTTGTCTTAAGAGATCCCTGCCAGCTGGGTATTATGTCTCCTTTCCCAATTAAGAAAACTGAGGCCCAGAGAGGTCAAATAAGTAGTTCAAGGCCTGGTAGCCATTATTTGAAAAAAAAAAAAAAAGTAAGATTCAGCTCTAAGTCTGTCTTACTAGTTGCTTGTCATGTGCATCAAATTAAAGGATGAGGTTGAACTTGATTTGAAAGTATTAAGAGTGATGCATCCTAGAGTCCGCTGCTCTCACTCATGCCCAGCCACTCAGTAACACACCTCTGTACCACTCCTACGTAGGTCACCATTCTGGACTCTAACTTACTGCCGTTTTAAATGTCTCCTTTTTAAATGCATTTTCTGTTTCCATGGGTAAGCACTTATTTGATCATTATATTAACTGCATGCAGCTCAATCTTGAATCCTGTGGTAAATATGGATTTATATTTATATGTGGGCCAGTTTCTCCCCAAGTGTGGGCCACACCTCATCTACATCCAAACGACCGCTAGTTCGGAACAATTCTGTTTCAGAGGAATCAGGGTTTCAAAGGTGGTGGTGGCTTTTGGTAATATCCATTTCAACTTTGGTGCCAGTGATCTGAACATACGGCAGAGTTAGAAACTCACAACTCCAGACTGTGCTTTTCACACCTGTTACCGCCCACCAGCAGCATGTCTGCAATACTCACAATGAATTACTATTCCCAAAGTGCAAGCAAGGAAAGAAGAGTGACATTTATGAGCCATCATTTTGCAAGTTTGCTTTTTAGTTAACTTCGCAACACACTAGTAAGGTGAATGTTATGGAGCCAGTTTCACACTTGGAAGTTAGGACGCAGAGTGTTTAAGTCATTGTTAATGCAGCTCTGAAACCAAACCCCAATTCGATTCCAGTTGCTCTGAGGTGTGTTCACTTGTAACCCGCTTTCCCTGCCGTAAGTGGGAAGGCTGGTCCCTTCCCTTTTCCACAGAACACTCCCTGACACTTCTTCTCAGTTGTGCTGCTCTAAATCTTCCTTTCCACCAGCCGGTGCCTGGAAATCACATGGCAGGGGAGGAAGGGGAACCCGGCTCCGCCACCTGACAGGGCCTGGCTGAGTTCCATGTGCCCAGTTTCCATTTTTGCCATGTGGGCAGATCGTCCTGGGCAGCTGATCCATCCGGTTAGGCCCTGTGATGGATGAGACCATCTCGTCTTTCCTCACTTCCTCGGCGACTCCCCACCGCTGGGAGAACCAAGCTCTGCACTCCAGAAACCTGCAGTAAATGCTTGTGAGCAATGGGGGCCTCGGTGTCTGACGGGTGCGGTGTCCACGGGGCACTGTAAATAAACGGGCTGGGTCTCAATTAAGAGAGGGGCCCAGTCCTGTTTCCCAGAGGTCGGTTCTGGGGGGTCATATAAATTGCCTGAATGCAAAGTCAAGATACGGGATAAAATTAATTAACATGGATGTGAATCAGAAGATGTTTCCAGCCCTTTTTTCCCTTCTATTCACATAAAGGCATTATACAGTGGTTATGAGTGTGGACTGTGGATCCTGACTGCCCTGGTTTATGTATCCCTCCTACTTACTACCTATGTAACCTTGACCATTGATGTTGTTGGGCATCTTGGGCTCCTCATCTGTAAAGTGGGATTAAAAATAGTACCTACCTAATAAGATCATTGTGAGGGTTAAATGAGTTAGCATGCAGCCTGGTGATTGCATATCATCACTATAGGTGATCGAAATGTTACCTGTATTATTTATTATTCAAATGTCTATAGAGTAGGCCCTTTGGGGGTAGACATGGGGGTGGCTCCTGAGACACACTGTCATAGACACTCTGTGATGAATGTATTGGTAGCAGGTGTTGTCTGTGCTCCAGTCCTATCTCCTCGACCCCCTTCAGAGGTCCCCTGTGGGCAGGTTCAGTAAACACTGACTCCTCTCCAACATGCTGGCCTGACGTTCTTTGTCACCCTGCCTGAGGGTGTTCCTGAGGGCCACTGTCAGGTGAAGTGCTGGGGAGATAATGCCCAAGGAGCAGCAGTTCTGAGGCTGCCCTAGAAGGTCTCTCAGAGTCCCAGGTGGGGGTTAGCTCCAGGCGCCCACCATGACCACTGTTCATCATACACTGCACGGCCGCTTCCTTTCTTGCCTCACTCCCCGACCCCCTTACAGGTTTGTAGGAATCATCTGTCCAATGCCTGCGTCCAAATCCTCATCCCGTCATTTGCCTTTGTGGAAATGTGGACTAGAACAGTACTAAGGCCTCCGCTGCACACAGGAGGCCCAGGGAGGTTAGCTGCACTCCGGAGGTCCTGCTCTTTTCTTCCCCCAGGCCGTAGCCATCTCCTCCGCATGTGACTTTAAGTTCCATAAAGTCACGGTTACAGTGCTCTGAGGACACTGAGTAGGAGTCAGCTGGGAATTAGGGAAGGTTCTGCAGCAAGAGTGGCATTTGATTTGCTCCTGCAGAGATGCGTAGCAATGACATGACTGTGGGAGGTGGGCAGAGACAGGACTGGTAAACAGTCATATACACAGGAGTGATCTTATGAGTTGTTAAAATTCTAAAATGCTCTCACACACGTTCTAAGTAGAACTGTCTCCCTCCCTCCAGTGCTCTCCACTGCTCTGCATCCCCAAGATCCCCATGGGACACCTGGGTCTACCTACGATCCAGCAACTTATAAGTTACCAGGGCAGGGACCTTCCAGGACTGTGGTCCAACAAAAGCTGGTGATAGCACCGATTGGTCGGTCCCCAGACCTTAGTGGTTATTAAATATTGGTAATAAACCCTCTTGGCGAAAGCAAGAGTACAAGCAGAGACATTTACTGATTAAATCCCATGTTCTTCCTCTTGCCTTCCTTTTCAAATGCCTTATTCATCTTACAGCCGAAAAATAAATGTCTCCTTGATACATTGGCCAACATAAAATTTTAATGTCATGAGCAATTACCCCGTCGGTACCTTCCCTGCGGCATGAGAGCTGATGAAACAGACCCCAGTGCAGAAACATATGGTCTCTCAACAGGTCAGTAATTCCTCGGATTTCCCTCTCGTCGGCTGGGGAAAGGCTCAGCCTGCAAATTCATGGCTACGGAAAAGCGCTGTCAGTGTGCAGTTCGGTGAGCCGAGCAAAGGCAAACGACCACAAGGGAAGCATGAGCCAGCAGATAAACAGGAACTGCCCAGTTCACGGTTCAAGTTGGAGAGCTACAGTGCTCACCCTGAGGACGGCATCTGTCCTGACACTTTGAACTTGCTCTATTGCGGGGGAAGGGACTCGGGGTCGTAATTACCGACAAAGAGTTTATAACGTAACAACTGGCCGTCAGAACCCCTTTTACACCCTGCTCTGGGCTGGAAACTGGTATGTACCACGGGCTGCTGAATATATCTGCATGTGATTTCAGTTTTTAATTGGAAGCTACAGGCTGTGCAGGAAGAGAGGGAAGTTGGCAATCCCATGAAAAACAGCTGAGAGAAGGGATTCAAACACATTCAACTTAGATTTTAAAAGGCATTTTTAAAAAGGAACGCGTGGTGATTTGGTGTGTGTTGATCAGTGAAGAGGAAAACAAAAACGGAAGTGATAAAGACACACGTCTCAGGAAGAAACCGTCCGAGTAAGCGGCAGGCTAATAACAGCCCCAACGCCATGGCCTCCGCAGAGGGTTCACGCTTAAACAGCTTTCCCAGCACAGCTAGGTGCGTTACCTCTGGCCACAGACCAGTAGATGTCACTTTGAAAGTAATGAGTTTCCACCTGGAAACCGGTTTTCGTTCCGGAAGCCAGCTGGCAATAGGGAGTTGAAAAGGTTGATGTCTGCCGGGCAGGGTGGGCAGGGTGGTTAAGGCTTCCCTGGGCTCTGCCTACAGATGGCTTCCTGTCCCCTCGGTCCTCCCCAGGATCGACGCTGGGCTCCAGGCTCCGGGGACGCACTGCTCTGGGAAGCTGGCATCCTGCTCTGCGGAGCGCGTTTTATGAAGTCAGGCCAGAAGCGCTCCCGCACGCCGCGGGCACGACCCTGCTCTCCACCTCACGAGCACAGAGCTCTCTGAGAGGACGGGAACTGATCCCAGAGAAGAGGCCCCCAGTTTGAATTCCTTTATAATTTCATTCTTCAGCATATGCTCAGTGCCTAACACTGTGCTGGCCCTGGCGGTTCAGCGTCACTGAGACCTTCACGGAGGTAGTTAGAGGAGGAACGGTCCCACCCGGGAGGACAAGCAAGGGGACGTGCTTGAGGTGGGGCCTCCCGAGGAAGGTGGAATGCGTTCTGGGGCCAGTGTTCAGTACAGTGGTGGAGCACCGCACTTCAAGTGATGTGACAGGACGCAGCAATGTCACTGAGAATGTGATGGGTCCCACACATTGGGGAGGTCTGTGTCCCAGCGGCGAGGGGCGGAGCCAAGGCCGCAGGCGGAGGGAGGAGGCAGGAGCTGGAGGAGTGCCTGGCCTGGTCCAGGAACCAGGGGCGACCAGTGGGAAGGTTTGTTTGGCGCCAAGGAAGGGCAGGGTCAATTCCGGTTTTAGGAAAAGCAGCGACAACAATAATGAGCGTCCTAGTAAAATTGTACCGTACCTGCCACTGTCCTAAGCACCTTTCACGACAATCCTATGGGGTAGACACTATCGTTAGTCCCATTTCACAGTCAAGGCAACTGAGGCAAATTAAATGAGGCGAAGCAAGTTCAATGGTAGCACTGGTCAGTGGGGAAGCTCAGCATTAAAACCGAGGCCAACTCCCACGCTGTTTAACACGGGGCCATGTCGCCCTCTTACAAATGACCCATGTCAACACACACCTTTAACAGTGACCTACTAATTCTTCTCCACTTTTCAGAAGAAAAGAAAACGAAGGTAGAGAAAGGAGGTTTGACTCAGGGAAGGTCACACAGCAGAATCAGTTGCATATTCTGTTTAAAAAAGAAGCCTATCAGGCATTATAGCTCCAGGTGTTTTTACAAACAAATTTAAATACAGAACAGAGATCAGTAAAAGACGACATTTCAACGGAAACTGAAATACTCCATTTTAAAATGCTCTCGATACTGTGCAGGAGCCCAGTAAGATGCTTTACAATAGAACTGCGAGCCTTCCAGGAAACAGTTTTGCCACAATGTTGTCAGCTAATGACTAAAGCTAATCAGTAAGTCTTTTGCTCAAACCTCCTTCAGCGACCAGCAGTCAGTCCCCCTAAGTGGTGATGACAGTCATTTGTGTAACAATAACAGTGATGAGACAGAAGAGCCCGCTATTCATCCCGCCCCTTCTCCTCAGACTCCTGACAGTCTAATCTGGCACTCAGGATTGAATCCTGTAAACTGCCATTTATGGCCAAGGTGATCTATACCTTTAATGGAAAAGAATTAACTATCAGGAAAGATGTGCACAAATCACATAACCGACTATTCACCAACTTCGATGCTCGGTTCTTACTGAAGCATAAACAATTTCGGGGCAATTTCTAAGAGCCACTCACCTTTGCAATGCATATCCATCAAAGAGCTAGAGCTGGCCTTCCGGGTGGGGTCTCACACAGCAGGCAGCACGTTCCCTGATAAGATGAAGGCCCTCCTTGTGTGCTACTCAGTCATCGTGAAGGCTCTGTCACAGTATCGTTGCACAATGCATCCATCCGCATTTGTTATTTATGAGCGATTTCGACTCGTACTCTACCACCTCATCTTCTCCGTCCTCCTTATTCTGAGCGTGTGACTTCTTTCTCACTGTCACCTTTGGGAGGACTGTTAAGGAGGGTCCTTGAAAACTCACCCTGCCTCTGATGAGTTGAGTGTTGTGATGAGGAGGTTGTGAGAAGTGAACACCTAGTGGCCAGAGAGCTGGGTTTGGACGGCAAGCAGGTGAGGTAAGTCCAAGACACGAGAAGAGGTGTAGCTGGAAGACCGCCCCTCCTAGGCTCCCCTCACCCTGCTCCCCAAGGAGGACGGAGATTTCTCACGGGGCTCCACAATCAATCAAACGGGAGATGGTAAGCTTTGAGGTCAAAAGCTCACCGATGCCACTTTTATTCTGGGAAATCTGTGCAGCTGGGACAAGACTGGCAGGACCCCATCCCCGGGCATGGGGACCACACTTAAGAATGCACACTACCGAGGTATGGAAGGAAACTTTGCACATTTGTTAACAGGCTTTTTTTGGGGGTGGGGGGGTGGGGAGGGTTTGCTACTCTCACATGTAGATTTTTTGGAGAAGTTATTTGTAGACACAACACTACATACGGTGCTAGAAAGACAGCATGAGCAAAGCACCCCTCGGAATGGCAGCGCTCACCCGAGAAAGTGGGGGAGGGGACGTCCGGGTGTGGGAACCAGAAAAACGACCTCTTTCAGACACAGGCCCCTAGTTAACACGCTGACATTTAATTTACAGAGGAAGACTCACAGCCAACGACGAGGCTGGCTCTCCTAAGCGGTGGGGGTTGGTTGGGATACCATCCAGCCCAGGGGTTGGGCTGTTTGGGTTCTGAAGGTTGGGGGACAGTGGAAAAGGTGGGTAACTTTGCTTTTTCACCCCAACCTATCCGATTTGAGCAAGAATTATCCCTGTCCGTGGCTAAGAGTGATGCCACCAAGCGGCCCCTTAGTCAGTGTCACCAAACCTCACTGAGGGTGACCGCACACAGCTGGTTTATGGTAGGTTAAAATGTCGAACTTGTCCCCCTCCTCAGAACAGCCTGCCTGCAGCCACCCCACTTCACAGGGTCAAGGAAACTGAAACTGTCTGCACCAAAAATGGTTTTATAATCCTGGAAATTGTCGGCTCGGAAGATAAACGTTACCAATCTATTTATGGTTTCTTCCAGGAACTTCCTACAATTCCATCAGTTTGAACAACACATCACCCCATTCTCGGGAAAATCAAGGGTTAAATAGTACTTTCTCAGGATCACTTATCCGTCAACTGGCCCCAGCCCTCCAATCACACGACTGTTCATTCAAAAGGACTTACTTCAATACCCTTCTCGCCGGGGCCTCCAACACAAAACTGTAACATCACAGGCTCTGCCCCGTTCTGATTAAGCTCCCCCAGGTTCATCCACACCCCCGGGTGGTAAACATATCTGCCCTTGACCTCCTTCTCCTGAGAACCTACCAGGACTCTTTCAAGGTGGGGGTCTCCCTAGAGCAAATGAGAAACACGACTTTGCTTTGTCAGGGAGCTGGCAGTCGATAACCTTGGATCTAAGCCATTACCTACTGTTTTCTACTGCCTCACGGCCTCTCACAGAGTGGAGGATGTTCGAGTTAGGGGTACCCCTGGAAGTGCTTATTCTCAGACGACTTCGTGTTCAGCTCTTGGAAAAACTGCCCATCACTCTCTTTCTCTGCATTTCTGCTTTGTCATTTAAAGAGAACTAATTCAGCAGATCAAGATAGTACTCAGGAATTCTGCAGTTAAAATGGGGATCAAAGATTAAAATAATCTTTTAGATTAAGAATAGGAATTAAAAGGTTAATTATTTGGGGTTAGGATGATTGGGAAACACAAGTTAGCATGATCAAAAAATTATCTCACGACATATCAGAAAGGGAAAACGGGTTAATTTAAGAGGCAGCCTCAGCTCTGCCCTCTTGGGAGTTCCACTCAACGTCAGCAGGTGGGGCCCTGCTATGTGCAGGAATCTGAGCGGAAGTTGGCGACAGGGAGACTCTCCCAGAGCTCATCTAAGGCTCCTACTGCACTGGCACCACTTACCGTTCCTGTCCATCCTCCACCCTGCCTTCTCACTTGGGAGGGATCCTGTCTGCTTATTATACTCCTAAATTCAGGGTTCTTCCCTAGACTGCCTCAGGATTAGATGAGAACACGTATCAATCCAAAAGATTAGCTCAATTAGATACCAAAAGTGCTTAGCGATACACAAAACTGCATTAAGTTCATCTGTTTATACAACTATATGAGCTCTCTGGTTAAGAATGGAAACTTCATATGGATGTTATGGACTTAACAGAAACAACAAGGTTATGCTGTCAAGAACGGTGGTAGGCAAAACAACCCACCCCCACCCAACACACACACACACACACACACACACACACACACACACAGATGAGGGAAAAAAGATTTCTACAACCTGATTTCTGGAATCTCTGCATACGTTACAGTTCACGGCAAAGGGAAAATAGGAGGACCATCTCGGGTTTTCTAACGGGGCGACGCGTGATCACACTGGCCCTTCCAAGAGGGGCACAGTGGAGTCAGGGAGGGGGACACATGAGGCGGCAGGAGGGACTCGACGTGGGCTTCGAGGATGGAAAGGGGACAAGAGCCTGTGCACTGAGGCAGCTTCCAGAAGCTGGGGTCAACCCACAGCTCACAGCCGACACACAGAGACCTCGGCCCATCACCACAAGGAACCGAATGCTGCCAGCAACCCGAATGAGCAGGAGACCGAGTCTCCCCCAAAGCCTCCAGAAAGTAACACAGCCCTGGTGACACCGTGATCCGAGCTCAGTGAGACCCCTGCTGGACCCCTGACCAAGGGAGCTGTAAGGTAAGACATTTTGGTTGTTTTAAGTCACTACAGTTCTGGTCATTATTTATGGGAGGGATAGACAGCTAATGCAACAGACCCAACTACGTGTTTCACATGCTTTCTTATGTCAGGAAAATTACTGCAGTTCATTCTCAGACTGTCCTTGTGAAGCAGCTGTTCTTCTTGACCTAACTTTATTTTAAATACTCAAGGGAACTGTTGTTTGGGGGTGCTCACTGATTTGCTTAAGCAGCAAGTGGCAAAGGCTGGACTCAACTTGGGCCTTTTGACACTGTCCCACTTTATAAGACCATCACCCAGTTGTATAAAAACACTTCACATTTAATTCCTATTATTTATTTTAACAGAATCAAATCATTCTAAAATGGTTGGCTTCCCAGGGCAAAAGTTAGGGAGAGGGTCCATAAACTCATCTCTTTCCTTCCATAGTTTTGGATTGGCAGAAACTGGTGAGAGTCCCTGTTTTAACTGTTTGCTCTCTGAACTTGTCCTTAGTAAACGCAATGAAATTCATCAATTTCCCCCACAGAAAGTAGCTGTGTATTCATAAACACCAAGTGACTTGCCTGAATGCCTACAATGCAAGCAGGAAACTATGAATGATTTAGGATTCTCTGATGCCTATGTTTGAGGGGCCATATTGGTAACTGTAAATACTATTAATCTTTCAGACATTCATAGACTGGACTGTTATACACCATCGCTTACTAGAAGAAATGCTCATAACAGAAGGGTCATCTCCTTTTCTTTCATTTTCAAGATGCTTCAGAATACATAAAAATACTCATTTCCAAACAAAAGCACTGTCCTTACATGGTAACCCTCTTCTGCAGGTTGTATTTATTGACCTTTTAAGTATTATCACGAGGGCTGTCCAGAAAGTATTCAGCCATGTAATGCAGAAAATAGCAGCCTTTATGGCTGGATTTCTTTTCCCTGGACGGCCCTCATCCATACTTATGGGTGCTTTGGGGTTATTAACGCTACTGATACATTACTGATTTTTAAAGACCAATTTCCAGAGACCACAAATAAAAATTCAAGCATGTGCTGGAGCCTAATCAGTGGAAGTTAAGTTAGTAGGGACTCTAAGTCTAGATAAAGTGACTAAAACACAATGCCTATGGGAGAAAAGCAAATCCTGAGTATCGGGCAGTGGGGAGAGGGAGGGTCTGTGGTCACCTGGGGACTACGCACCAAGTCTGCACTGGGGAGCTGCTACTTAGATCCAGCTAGCTGTGCTGCATGGGGTAAGGGCACAGGACGGCCAGCTCTTCTGGTTTTTAAAAGAGACGCCAAAATATAATTATTCTTAGGAAATTTCTTGATTCTTAAAATATTTGCAAGTAATTAACTTTTTAAAGCATAACTGCTGTCTGTTTTCAGTTTGGGATTTCTCATCTCAAGTTGGGTGAAAACTGGGAAGCAGCGCTTACTGTTTTGAATTTGTAAGCAACCTTTGTAAAATACCACCGATTCAGAGCTGCTGAAAAATGGAAATAACTCTTGTCACTCTGATTACAAATTAAACGCCATCTTTCCGGAGACGCCTTCCTTGTCCTGGTTCACAGATCTGATAACTGGGCAGTACCATGACTGTAACCCAGATTCACTTGCTCTTAGACCCTGTGCTGTTTGGGTGCTTCCTTTTGTTATAATATATAAGACAATTCAACAGTTTGTTGACCTTGTCTATATAATATAGAACAAGGCATTTTTATACGGTAAACATTATGCTAGGTACTGGAATATAAAGAAAAATAATCTAGCTAAGCACTAGAAACTGACATTTGGAGGAGTACAGATAATCTGATAAAGTAAGGATATTAAATTATAATTATTGCTGTGGGTGTGGTGGCTGACATTTATTGAATATTTACTATGTGTCAGGCTCTGTTTTAAATGCATTACACATACGAGGGCTGTCTGGAAAATATGCAGCCAAGGAATATGAAAAATAGAGACATTTTTCATCTATTTGATGGCTGGATTTTTTCCCAACAGCCCTCGTATTACTACATTTAAATCTAACAATAACCATGTGAATTGGGTGCTATTGTAATCCTGTTTCACAGCTGGTATGTGGGGGACCTGAGACTGAGACCTGGATAATCAGGTCAGCCCCAAAGCCTGCACTCCTAATTACTAACAACAAAGCTGTAAATTATAAGAGCCATACACTTTGGTGAACGATAAGGTCATTTGCTAAAAGGACCCTTAAACTTGAAGCTGAAGAAGTACCAGGTTTTGACAACTTACAGATTTTTCTTTGTTGAGATTGCTTTGATTAGGGCTATCCATTTCTCCAAAGCTCATACAATACACTGAAAATATGAATATGATTAGATTCAAATCTTTTTTGCAATTATGAAACAATAGAGTGATGAGTTTTATAGTTAGGTATAATTAAGTATTAATTTTGGGACATATAATTTGATTAAACAAGTGATTTTGGCAATCAACCATACCTTTTATGTTTTTAAATGCCTGTGAAAGCCAAAATTCTGAACAGTGTGAAAGATTTAATATTTAATAAAAATCACTTCTTAAATTAATTTTTAATCATCCCAGTTTAATAAAATGTGAAAAAAATCTGCTTATTGAGGGTAGGCTGACATTTTTTCTTTTCCAATTGGGCATATTAAAACAAAAACAATTAAAACATTTTTTTCATTGCTACTGTGGAGGAGATTGTAAGCACAAAGCATGTAACTTAAAGTGCCTTAATTTATTGGTAGTGAAGCACTCCAGAGAGCATTATAAATGGCTCTTAGTAAGAGATCCTTAGGGCTCAAATGACATCCTAGACCTACTTTCTCTGTCCAAGTTTGGACTCCTTTGCTCTGGAACTCTTTCAATGTGGCCTACAAATGGCCCCAGGTGGTTCCTGGGGGCACTCCCACTCCCAACAAGAGCGTGTGTTTGTCCCGGATTGGCTAGCAGACATTCAGTGGTTTGTCCTGATTGGACAGGTTTAATTTGGCCAATTACTATGGGCCTGGTGATCCACTTAGACTAAATCAGACCCTGTCTCTGGACCCGGGGAACCTTTTTGGGCACAGGACATGACCAAAAGGAAACTGGGGTGCTCTTTCCAGACAGAGGGAAGAAGGGTGCTTGTGCAGATAATGTCCAGCACTAAAAGGAATTCATGTTCATTTTACATGGTTTTATATATTAATGGGGGGAAAAGCCTACTGTGTGCCAGGTACTGTGCTAGTAGGTATAGAAGCAATGACTAAAACATGGATTTCACCTTCCAGGGACTTCCAGACTCTAGGTAGAAGGAAAGTTCAAGAGAGAACAAATTACAGGAAAAGCTAACAAACCCCACCCACCTCAAAAGATCACAAATGGACTAACCTACAGAATGACAGATGATTAAGGTCCTAGAAAAGGTTAAGTAACATACATTCAGAGTCTTCTATTTAAGAGTGTGTGCAATTCACTTCAGGAAGCTACCCATTAAAAATTGTTTTTTTTTTTTTTTTTTAACTTAATTAACATCCAGTATTTTAGAGAATTTCAGTTATTTGACAAATGAACATTTGGGGCATATCTAAATTTCCTAACTACAAATAAATGGAAGATGATAAAAACCACCTTTGTTTCTAATACATAAATACATCGTTGATTTTACATCATGAATTTATTGTTTAAAATATCATTCATATTTCATTTCTTCCTTTTTTTAACATAGAAAAATAGAAAGTTTATTATAGAAAAGTTAAAGTACTCTCCGAGAGGTGGAGTGGGTTGACCCAGGAGCAGGAAGCCCATTTCTTGCTGTTTTTACTGTTACATTCCACTATTCCAATGTTTAAATAGTACTGCACTATTCATTAGAAACAATTTTTCTTTTTTATCCTCTTTTCCATCTTGAGAACTGCTATTTATTTTTCAAAGTCTAGTTCAAATCTAACTTTCTGGTGGCTTCCCTTAAACCAGTGCCTGTTTGAGACTTTTAAAAGCCTTTATTATCCACCACAGCCCTTATCCTAGTCTGTGCGCCTGTGCCTCGTTTATCCGAGCATCCCCATTAGCCGTCATCCTGCCTGACACACTGCAGATGACAATGCGTATCTGTTGTGTCATTCCTTGCTTCTCCATTGGGAGTAATGTTTTATGGA
Source organism: Lyroderma lyra (assembly GCA_004026885.1). Taxonomy (NCBI): domain Eukaryota; kingdom Metazoa; phylum Chordata; class Mammalia; order Chiroptera; family Megadermatidae; genus Lyroderma; species Lyroderma lyra. The sequence continues at coordinate 42,479 of PVJL010005353.1, forward strand.
AGCTCTGTCAAGGAGAATACAACCTCGAGAAAATAAATCGGGGTTATTTCTGGAGGGGTTGCAACTGGAGCCATGGATGGCTTTGCTAGTTGTGATTTCCTTCCAATTATTCTTGTTCGTGCAGGAATATTCCAGTGGCAAACCACGTGATAATCTCAAACCACGTAGTCATCTCTTGGCCACAGAGGTGACAGGGCCCAGGGCTCCGCTGGCTCTGAGGGTACCCCATGGTACACCCTAACAGAACCGGAGACAGTACAACAGAGCAGTCTTGTCTACAGCTCTGGGATCATGAGTCTCAAACTGATTTCTGGGCTAAGAAACTAACTCATTTACAATTACTGACCACAGAGAAAGCTCTCCTCAAAATTTCATTTGCTGGAAAGGGGATTGAAAGTGTACCCCTGAGTCTTTGTAATTGAGTGCACTTGTTACTTGAAATCCTTTGTTTTGTTCTGTTGACTAGAAGAAAGCAAACCAAGAACACTAAGTGGGCCAACACTCCACTCTCACAGAACTTGAACTAGATCAGAATAATTCAAGCAAAAGGAACACCGGGGCAGGTGACATTGGCTAGGACAGCGACCATGAGGACACACTGCCTGGGCTGTGGCCCAGACTCTAGGTGAGGCAGTGTCCTCCCCTCTGGACACTGCTTTTACCTCCTTGTTTGTCTTTTCTTTTTGATTCAAATTCAATTTAACAACATCCTAAGTGGCCCATAAAAGAGGTCATGGGCTGACCTCCTCTCCAGGCCTATGATCGCAGTGGCTCCTCTAGTTGAACAAACCCAGCCTCTCACAGGTCTAAACACGGCCCTGTTCACAGCTTGGTCATTTATGCCTTTAGGTTCCATGCAATACCAAGCAGACACGACGGGATTCACCTGAGGATTCAGGTGTCCTCTCTGCTCTTCCTAACCTATATGGCTCTCAGCATGACAAAGCAGAATCAAAAACGTCCCCGCTGACTGCTAAGTCAAGCCCACATCCCAGACCCAGCTCCCACACACACACAGACGAAATGCAGGGGACACGGTCGGCTCAGCCAGCCAGGCAACCTGAGCGGAGTTTTCTGAATTGGGTGCCAGCGTAGTTGGGTTGGGGCTGTGTCATTCTCTATGGGGTTTTCAAAGGCCTTGGGTTTTCTGCTATTCTCCCTTCTCTCTCTCTGAAGGATTTAAAGGCCATTTTTAAGTTAACAACTTATTTTCGTTTGTTTTTTTTTCTTTAGTAACTAGAGCTCAAAACTTTTCTGACTTTCAGACTCATACCCATTTCATTTTGGCTCTCATATAATTAGGAAAACTAAATTGGGATCCTTAATTTTGCCTCTCGCATGGGCAGCCAAACTGCCATCAACATTATACAGAGCCGCCTCCCTAGGTCAGACCTTCTGAATCTGCCCTCCGGGGTGGGGCCCAGCGTCTGCGCTCTGACAGCCACCCCAGATGACTGCTGCATGCTGCATGCCCTTCACTAACCCCTCCTGCTTTAAGCTCGACCAGTGTAACAGACTCTCGACTCCCACTCTGTCCCCTTCAATTCACAGCAGAAGTAATGTTTCCTCCTAAACTTGATCCATTCACTCCCGTGCTTAGTATTGTACTTCTCATTGCTTTTAAATGCACTCAGAATAAAATTTAAAACTGTACGTACGTCTAGCATGGCCTACAATGGACCGCAGCCCCGGCTCTCACCTATTGCTCTGCTGCTCCCCGTGTCCCTTAGGGACGGATGTGCTGCTGCCAGGTCAGCGTTCTGACCTGCTTGGTGATTGCCCAGACCCCTCCCATTGCCTGCCTCTTCCCCGGGAGGTCCCCCTCCCCCTCTGCTATTTTCTATCCTGCCACGTCTCTCATTACACACTGGAACTCCCCGCTATCTATCTGCTACTTTGTTACCACTTAACTCTGCTAAGCAGACGAGAAAAGGTACCATGTTTGTTTGGGTCTCCACTGTGTACCTGCTGCGCCTCACAACGGTTATTACAAGAGGAATTTTAAAAATAAAGATTAAACACTGGTTAATAGCCAATACATACAATCCTTATGAATGATAAAATTGAAGTAAACAAAAAAAAAATGAAAATGAGTGTTGATGTTAGTTCTTAAGAACAGTGAGCTTTAAAATTCCCGGGTAGTATCTTCAGTTGGGGAAGGTTGGTGGGGAATTCATGAGTATATGGACAAATTACACAGGCCAGAAATTCACCACTGGTTCAGAGAAGATTAACGCAGTAGTTCCCAGCCTTTTCCCACTTGTGGATCCCCTTTAGACCCATTTCTATAAATCGTACCCCTTGTTTTTAAAACAGCTTCTTTTTAAATACTGACACTTTTGTTCAGTGCCTTTTGTAATGTAAAAATAGTGGAAATGAGGTCATAAGTTAGGTAAGAAAAAGTACTATACTAACAGTATGAACTACAGGTTTAATTTTAAAACATTCACAACAGTTAAATATTGATAATGATGATCAAGTATTTAAACATTAAATAAAAAAGCTACTTGAAAAAAAATCATGATAAAGACAACACACTTTTACTCAATCAATAACTAAACTGAACAGTCTGGCTATGGATGTGTTTATATGTTTGGGGAAGTTCCAGAAACATCACAAATGGATTGTTCTGAAGCTGTGTGTAATGATTTGCAGAAGAGCGCTTTGGGGGAAGGGTTCACAGCCACGCCCTGCAGCACTCCTACTCCTCTGACTTCTGTCGCCCAGCCCTCAGGCTCCAGGACCCCACCCACCAGGACCCTGGCATATTTAAGATCCCTCCCAGGAGGAGGGGAAAAACGGGGGATGCATAGTGTGTGAGGTCCAGGGTGGGGGTACTCCAGCCCATGGTCCTCACTCCCCACGAAGAGTGATCTACTCATCTGAAACAAACAGTAATTCCATACAGGGCACTGCAAGTGCTATTAGGAGCACACTATTGAATGTTCAACTTAAGATGTTAAGAAAGGAAAACAAAGGGCCTGACAGCTGTCAGCTCACAGCTCAGAAGGTCCGTTCCAAACAGAACATAAACCACTTCAGCAGAATGTAAATGATCATCAGACAAGGCCACTCCCAGACTGTGGTGGAATAAGACAAAAACAAGGCCACTCTGCCATCATGTCTGAAACTGGACGGAAGCAAGTTACTGTGTAACCACAAAAATGACTACAATTTCCCCTCCAGTTCACATAAGAGCCTGCTGTTTCTTTGTTGGTGACAACTTTCACTCATTTTGATCCTTCCATCTCCCAGACAAAAGTCACCAAGACATACAACTACCAAATTGTCTCTACTTTCTAAGAGGATCCAACTCAAAATGGGTCCCTGCTTCCCTAAATCTTCTTAGAGTCACCGTACACAGCCCACAGCCTACAATAAATCCCATCCCACTCCAAAACGCATTAAGAGAAAAAAGTACCCCACCAAACAAAGGAGGCAGGCAGAAGGCCATCTCACCAAGAGAAAGACCCTGTGAATGTACTCCAGCATTAGCTTGCGACTTGTTACTTAAGCAACCTGAGCCTCAGACTAAAGGAGGTCATCCACATCGTATGTCTGGCATAAACTCAACACACATTTCCTATTATCATTAAAATCATCACAATCATTACTACATTATTGATTATCGGTTTCTGCTGATAGTTGTAACAAGTTGCATGCTCACTTGCAAACCAACACAATCAAAAACATTTGCCTAACTGAGCAAATTAAATGCCTGTTCATTCATCACACAAGCAAAGGGAGAAGAACAAGTAAAACTCACGTTGAGCTGAAGTTCCTCTGTCCACTGTCCAATCAGACGGTAACCAGGGTTCGTGGTGTTTGTTGTCTGGTACTGAAAGATGTCGTAACGCCCAGGTGCGTCCCCATTCTTGTTAAACATTACTGGGGTGCCAGCGCTACCTGAGGAGGGCCAGACAGTGACAGACTTTAGGGTTAAGCAAGATTCCTTTATCTCTTGTGCCACCGGTGGTGGTCTGGAGGTGTGCTGAGGAGTAAGGAGGCTAATACGTAAACCCACTGTTTCACAGGTTCTCCCCAAATGGTCCCTGAAACTCATGAGCAGGTCATCACTACGGCCTATAGACGCCACTTACAGGAGGCAGAAAGACAACCTGCCTCCCCTTCGAATGGTTCTATTTCTCAATATTTTGAAGTATTTTATTCTGATCTTTTTATTATGAGGAATAAAGATTAAATGCATTATTTCCTAGAGACAACCTTAAGCTTCTTATTGTTTTAGTTTCCACCCACCTCGATTGAGGTCAGTAAAGAACCATTTGTAAAACAATAAATCAACAAGTAAATAAACTTAAAAAGGGGCATGTCAGAGAGTTTAATAAAAACAACAACATATACACTAACAAGCAAAAATGTATTAACAGTATGAGAGAGAGAGAGAGAGAGAAATCCTTGGAGTGAAAAGTCCCTTAATATTAACCATATGGACTAACTGGCAAACCATACACAGGAAATGAAACTCAGGCATTTTGATTAGCTTCAGAAACAGTTTCAAAAGTTTGGCAAATGAGTACTATAGGTATTAATGTCTCGGTATGGGATTGTTCTTTCTTTAGGTTAATACTGGATTAATATTCCTTGTAACAAAACAATGCTCTATTTCTTATCTTTTACAGGATAGTTTACAAGTTGAAACAATCACTGAGGACAGAAGTTCATTTTGCTATTTTTTGGGGGTAGGGATGGGGTAAGTCTTAGGTAGTGAAGCATTTTTGTGAATTCTGATGATAAATTTAAGACAAGTTGTGGCAGAGCTGTGCATCTAGGTAGCAAAGTCATTAGCTTCTGCAGAATTTGGGCCAATGTGGCATTTACACTGATGACACGGATTAAAGAAAAACAAAAGTATGTCAACTAGAAGAAGAGAGTATGCTTAAAACAGCAGAAAACCAAGCCAACTCTAAAGAAGCAGGTGTGATGGTGGGAGTGGTCCCTCACAAGTGATCACTCAACACAAGGAAGCAAGAGTCCAATAAGAGAAACAGTACTTGGTCACAAGAAGGATACAAAGTTGCAATCCTGTGCTGAAAGTTACTCCTATTGGAAGAAGAGGTCCAACATTACAGGCATAACACAGGGGTAGCTAAAATAAAACCCCACACCATCCTACAATTGTCAGGAAACTAAGACAGAGCTGGAGGACACAGAATATTGAACTTCCTAATTTTATATGCGTCATATTTAGGTTCCGAGTGGGGAAGTCACTTGCCTGAGGGTTGCTCAGCTAATTAAACTAGAAGAGTGTTTGGTAACTGGCTTTGGAATCCCCTAGACCAGGTTTAAATTCCAGGCCTAACATTTACTGTATGGGTGACCTTTATTAAATTAGAGTGTCTCCCTCTACGTCTAATGGTCACTAATGATACCTTTCTCATAGGGTTAGTAAAGATTAAGTATCATTACATATGAAGTGCTTAGTCCACTGCCTTTTACATAATAAATGTTCAATAGATGTGAATGATTTTCACACTTTCATTTTTATCATTGTTTTCTTTGCTGATATCCCAGGGCCAGAACTCATATCTTCAGACATCCAGACTAATGTCTTTTGTGATGCACCAAAAGTGTGTCTCGTAACTGGTATCTAGCTTAAATTTCTCTGTCAGTTAGTTTCCAAACAGTGGCTAGAGCTCATTCTGAGAGTGGGCACTCGTCGGTAAGCAATGTAGCTTTGGTCCCAGCAGCGTGAGTCAGTGGCTGAATCTGGGTGTGGCCAAGGGCACCATTTCAGCGTGCTTCTTCCATGTTGTATGGAGACACCATGCCCAGAGCCCGCAGAGGCTCCTGCTTAGCACAGCAGGAGTCTCGGAAGCCCTCTCTGTGTCGGAACTAACACGAGACTTTTCGATACCGAAAGGCACACACAAAAAGAATAACCGAAACAGAGGTTTCATGGTCTTGGCTTTCTACTTTTAGCAAGACTTCCACATCCAGGAGAACAAATACAATCTGCATTTTACATGGTATCAGCAAAAAAATAATCCTATCATTTTGTAGAGAGACTCGCTGAACATAGATGTTAATATTCAGATACTCACCTTTCTTTTCTTCCACATTGGGTGCTAGGACCCGTACTGCGCTTTGCCGTAATTCCTCAGCTTCTCGTCATGGAGTAATAGAACCTCAGCTTTCCCCCAGCTCAGGAGAGGAGAGAGGGAGAATATTGGAGGCCTCGGGCTCCAAAGGGTCTCAAGCTCACCAGCTAAATATTCATGAGAACGGACATACCCTCTAATTGTTGTCCCTACTTACAATCTGTTAGGAGAACCGACCCTTGTCATGCCCTCTCCATTCTTCTTAAAGTTCATGCTTAAAAAAATTAATAGGAGAGCTGAGTCCTTTACCTAAGTGATGACTGTTAACAGCATATCATGTGGCTCTGACCTTTTTGATGGATTTTGTAAAGCAACTGGCTTATTATTTCTAGTTTTTTTTGTGTGTGTGTGTGACTCCTTTTTAACATCACCTCTGAATTTCTTGAAAGAGAAAAAAGAGGGACTGTGTTCAATGAAATCTATTGTTTAAAAAAATCAAAGAAATCTAGAGAAAACACAGAAGACATCCAAGGAGAAGTGGTCACATGCAGGGATGCCTCCAGGGATAGGGGCCACAGTGCAGGTGCCCTAAAGCAAAGGGGACAGTGTCATTACTGCGAGTCAGACAGGTAACAGAATGGACTCAAATACGAAATCTTCTCTACTGGCTGAGAGCATCTGAATGAAAGCTCTTTCTTCCCGGACAGAGAAGGGTATGGGATCCGGGTGACTCAGATGACAAAGAAGTGCTCAGTGTATTTACAAGTGTTCTCCTCTCCTTTTACCTCCCCACACACAGATTTCAGAAACGCTGCCCATATTTGTGTTCCCGTTACTGGTGCTGGTCAACAAGCCACCCCAGCCTGAACCGTCATGCTCGCAACACTGACAATCTGTATTTTGCAATTCGGGCAGGGCTCCGGGACACCACTTCTCTGAGCCACTCATGTCAGTTGGGGCAGCTTGAAATGCACGAGCTGGATGCTTGATGCCGGCTGGCAGCTGGGACCTCAGCTGGGGTTATGGTCAGAACACCCACATGTGGCCTGTCTTTTGGCTTCTTGGCTTCCTCTCAACATGGTATCTGTGTTCGCAATGCAGATGTCCTCACAGAATGAGGAAGATGCCCCATTAACTTGTATGCCTGAGAAGTCACAGAGTGACACAGTGTCACATCAGCCACAGGCTCACTCAGATTCAAGGGGAGGGGACATAGATCTCACTTGTTGGAATTAAAAAAAAAGAAAGCTAACTTCCTGTTTCACAAAGAGCACATATGTGCAATCTTTCCAAAATACACCCCATCCCAGCAATCTTCCTGAAACTAGTAAATCTAGGTACAGACACACCTCAGATTAAAGACTTCATTATATAGTAATTCTCTAAGATTTTGTATCCAAGATAGCAAATCTGTTATAAACTGACATCTATAAGTATTGACATCTGTTTAGCTGGGCCATCATAGAGATAACCACCAAATTTAGGCTCAGATCATTGCATTCATTTAGGATGCAGGAAAAAAAAAGTAGCTAGAAGTGATGAAGATAAAAGTAGCCATCTTTTTTCTTGGTGCGTAAGCAGAGATTAAAGTACTTAGTGAAGAGGTAGCAATACTTCCATGGAATTCTATTGTCATTTCCTAAATTGATGCTTTGATAAATGTGAAGATCAGAGTTATTAAATTGTACTCTATTAGTGTGGAACAAAACTCTTAAGGATATAGATAAGTTTGTACTAAAGTAATAGAAGAGAAAAATTAAGCTTATTGAGACCAAAACAAAACAAAACAAAACAACAAAGACAAACCTCAAATCCTCTTAAAACATGCAGAAGAAAGGCTAAAATTTTCATAATGGACTAGAAGGAGACTTGGTTTCTAGATCTGTCTCTGTCATTGGCTAGCTGTGAAGTCTTGGACAAATATTTTCTCCCTCCTAGCATGTGTTTTCTTTATATAAAAATCAGATCAAGTTGACAATGCACTGTAGAATTGTATGCCTGAAATCTATGTAATCCTTGCTAAGAGATGTCACACCAATAAGTCTAACAATAAAAATGAATTAAAAAAAAATCAGGAAATCGAATGAACGAAGAATGTCAAGTTTCTTTTCTCTGTCATAGTTGCTCATTTAATAGTGACATAGAATCCACTAATTAAATCTAGCACTGGTTTAGAAAATGGTGGAGCCCTGCCACCAGTGAATGTCAGTGCCCCAGGAGTCAGAAGTCTCCTGGCTGTCCACATGACAGGAAAACAAATCCTCAGAGGAAAGGAGATCATGTCGACCACAGCGCACGATTGCAGTAATGACAGAGAGAGACAGTCGGCCCTGCCTGTGAACTCCCACAGTAACTCCTTTCTTTGGTGGAGCCCCAGGACCCATGCAGCCTGCCCTTCCTCTCACTTAGACAGAACGGGCTGTGGCGTGAGGTGCCCAAGGTCCCAGGTGTAGCATCGTTAACTACCCATCCACGTATGTGGCTTTGGGTAGCATGATTTCCAATTCCCTGTGAAGCCATTCCCTATCTTTAAAAAATGCGGGAAATAACAGTATATAAACCACGTGAGTGTTTTGAACACTAAATAAGCAAACACAGGTACTTAGCACTATCGCTGGTCCACAGCAGTCATTTGATAAACATACACCCTGCATCTATTCAGAAACTCAGCAACTGACTCATCACCAGACAAGGCTGTGCTTGACAAAATGAGTCTGCAGATACCAAGCGTTATCTGGAAGAAGGAAGGAAGGAAGACTCACCAAGAACATTCTCAAACTGATGTTTCTGTCACATTTAAGAAGGGCCACACGTATCCATGAGTCAGAGTACAAAGCCCAGAAACTGACCCTAACATATGTAATTCAGAGTTTGATAAATAATGAAATATATGTGTGTTTGTTTCTGGGAAAATTAGTTAAACATTTTAGGAGATACATCTGTAAGATCGGGAAGAAACTACAAAAGGATCACTGGCAGTTAAACTAAATTTCTTGTTTTAAACACAGTTTGTTTGTTTGTTTGTTTTTGTCTTCATCTGAACTAGAAAACTGTTGATCCCCAAATTGGGTGTGGTTCCTCTTCATCCAAACACTAGAGAACTCTTGGAAGATTACTATAATGTGGGTTTAAATGGGTTATGACTTATAAGCAGAGAAACCAGAAGATTTTCTTTAATCATAATATAATTATCTAAGCCACGAAATTAATATTGATATACTACTATTTAAAACTCATCTGCAAATTTTATTATAATTTCTCCATTGTCTCACGAACATCCTTTTTCTGGTACAGGATCAATGAACGTTCCCACACTGTATTTCACAGTAACGTCTCCTGAGTCTCTTCCAGTCTGGAACGCTTCCTCCATCTGTCTTTCTCACGACGTGGGTACTTTGGAAGAGTACTATGAGCCAGTGAGTTTGTAAGGGGTCTCCTTCAATTCGGATTTGTCTTTGGTTTCCTTATATTTTGGCAGTAAGACCTCAGACGTGATGCTGTCATCTTCCCAGGGTACCATCCATGTCTAAAAGCCGGAGAACTACACGGAGACGAAGCTGTCTCTGCTCACGCAGAGGGAGAATGAACTGCCCCTTCCTGCGCCTACTGGTTCCAGCCAGGCCCCCAGCGGGCTGGAGGATGCCCACCCACACTGGGCAAAGCCCTCTGCTTTACTTGGCTCACCAGATCAAATGCTAATCTCTTCCAGAAACACCCTCACAGGCCCACCCAGAAACATGGTCTTGCCAGCTCCGTAAGCGTCCATTTGTTCAGTCAAGTTGACTCATAAAATTAACCACATGGCATAACACAAAATGAGATATAGACAGGAATAGACGAAAAACAGAACCACACTGAAGGGGGTGATGGAGAAAAAAATGAATGAAAGTAATTTTGGAAGACGTCTGACTGAACAGGGTAAGACAGAAGACTAAAATAGCTACATTGATAGTGTACAGTAACCAATAAATTTGTGTGTCTTTTCACAGTCCCGAACTTAGAGCCACTGAGGAAGAATCTGACTCTATGTAAAAACCTCCCTATTTTAGGGAAAGAATAACCTGTGACACCCTAATATTCATTCCTGCATGCATGCACACACTACTCATTCATACACTGAACATGTGAAATGATGTACTCAACCAGATTTGGACACACTCAAGAGTAAGTGGCCTACGGAGCAGCATGCCCGCACCGGACGCTAAGAGCGTGGGAGCTGGAGGAAGACTCACCATTGAAGTTGACATTGCGGATGTACTTCAGCAGCTTCTTGCCTCCAGCCTGCTCCATCTCTGGACAGACACCCCGGTAGTCAGCACAGAGGTCCTTGTTCATGTGGTGCAGGGCGTGAGCCATGGCATAGACGGCGTCAATCACAAACTGAACTTTCCCCTCCTGCTCATAGTTGGAATCTTTTCCAATTCTCTCCTGTCCTGCACATTAAAACAGGAAACACACACACAGAGTGGGGTTGAATAGAGTGTCTAAATTTACATTTACTTTCGACTGTGCTGACCACAAACAACGTTTTGAGGGTACAACAGTGTAAGCTGCTACATGTCCCCATGTGATTGTCGCGTCAGGTAGTGTCTGGGATTTGAGTTTGGTGCTCATCACACTAACCTTTGCAATTAGTAGCAGACAAACTTTAGAATCAGCACTCCAAAGATCACACTGACAGCTCTGTCATAAGCCAGCACACTATTCAAAATATAATGGTCCCATTGCTGGATTAGAAGCTGGGCTGCCACATTCAAACTTTCAAAGCTTACTTACTGTAGAAAGGTGAGAGACCAAAGGGAAAATGCCAGAACACAAAAGAAACCCCATGCTGAACTCATTACCTTCTTGTATATACCTACTCCACCTCCCATGTTGCCTGTCTCAGCTGCTGGTACTACTGGCAACTCAGACACTCAGGCTACAAACACGGGTCATTTTTCATTGCTTCCTGTCTCTCACGCCCCACTCTCATGTATATATACCGAGTGAATAGCCAAGTTCTGTCAATTCTGCCTCTAAAACACGGAGCAGTTTGGGCCACATTATTAATGTCCGATTTGTGCGTGTCTCATCTCCTGTCAGGATGCAATGCGATGATATAGCTCCCTTCATCTGTCATTACTGAGTGCTCATCTTTCCTACTGCAGACCAGACCACCTCGTCTCCATGCTCCGAATTCATCAATAGTTCTCCACTGCGTACAAAACACAACCCAGACCCTTCCCCTAACCACTGAGAATGCTCATCATGGTGCCCCCATCTGTACCACCCATCACACTGAAAGCTTTGCATACATTTTTTTTCTTGCATCCTCACTTTGTGAGCTCAATATTATTTATCTTCATTATCGTGATCAGAAAGCTGAGCCTTATAAAGATTAAATCATCTTTCCATGGTCATTCATAGGTACAGCCAGAAGGACAGCTCAGGCTTGGCAGACCCCAAACTCACCTTCTTACTACATTGGTCCTAACCCACCATTTCCCTACATGTTGTTGTTGTTGTTGTTCCAAACAGGCATGGCTATTGGTCCCTGCACACATAAGTTATCTTTGCTCACCCACTTTGCTTTGCCGGAAATGCCCTTCCTTCTTGCTTTCACCCATCATTTCATTCTCTCGTCGTGACACAATCCAGTCACAGCCTACCCTTAGCCCTTCAGTCATAATCAAGTATTTTTATAAAACATTTCCAATCTATTATAATATAACCAAGAGCACTCTATTTTTATGCTCTAACAGTAGGTGTCCTAGACTTTTTTTTTTTATATATTCCCAATACCAAGCATGGCATTTAGTGTCCAGGAGATTCTAAAGAGTATCTGTATTAATTAGGCATTCATTTAGTACCTGAGGCCAAGAGCTCTTTAGACCTTTTGTCGCTCTATGACACGCAATTATCCACAGACTGCATTTCACTGTCACAGCTATACATTTGTGTCGTGACAAAATAACACGTTCTGCAACCCAAATCCCTTCCCCTGCAAAAACAAAGGCTTCCTTCCCTATCGCCACAGAGTTACGTATTTTTAGATTTCTTTAGAGAGACTTCCTCAGAACACTTAATATGATAACAAAAAGCATAATCTCCAAGGAAAACATTCAGAACTTTCCAAATTTATTTGAATTTGTATTTTTCCTCTGCAGAGCACACATTAATATCTCATATAGCAGACACTTCTGTGTTTTATATATATCTCATTTAAATACCAATCAACCTTTCACTGATTGTCATTGGATCTGGGCCTTTCAATGTGTGTAGAGTAGGATTTTTCTTTAAGATAAAATTCCTCATGAATTTATAAGCTACCTTCTATTCCAATGCAGGACTAGACAGTTTTTTCTAACCTCAGCATTCTATGTGTCTACCTCTTTTCTTTCAGGAGAAAACTCCTGGTTCTTAATGACACCATGGTGATTGTTTTCATTCACTTCATTCACTAATAGGCAGGTAACATTTTTAGAACAACAAGGTCTAAGGAACAGTCTAAAGAGTGTAATGAACAGCCTGGTGCCAGTATGTGCTTCTAGGTCTTTGTCTGAACATTTTGGTGACAGATTCTGAGACGTGGGATTACTCTTTGTTAAAGAGTAAATTCATATGTCTTTTTTTGCTAAATGTTGGCAAATTCCCCTTGAATGGGTTCGGACCACTTGGCTTTCCCACCAGCACAGGATGAGAGTGTTAATTCCCCCACAGCCGCACTACCTGAGTGCGAAGCCAGACTGGGATTGTCTTCACTCTCATATGTGAAAAATGTCACCAGCTATATTTTCATCTGCACTTTTCTCATTTGGGGGGAAGTAGAACATCTTTGCATACGGTGAAAAGCCACTGTATTTCTTTTTCTGCAAACAGTTTATAATCCAGGCAATTGTTTAAAAATTGGTTGGTCATTTCCTTCTCTGTTTTAAAAAGCTTTTTATTTATTAAACATATTAACTCCTTGATATTAAGTTGCAAGAATTTTTCCCAGTTTGTCATTTTTTAATTTTATTTAGGTATTTGTTTTCCAAATAAAGTTATTAGGTCAACAAATGTTTTCCTTAAGGAAAAAAAATGTCTTTTTTTCTTACTGCTTCTAAATTTTCAATCATAGTTGGAAAAAAAATTTCCCGCTCTCCGAGTATAGGAGAGCCTGACCATGCTTTTGTCCAGTAGTGTGCAGTGTGAGGAATAAAATGCTTACTTTTCATCTCACTATTCAGTTACCATAACATAGAACAGTCTTGTCTTCTCTCACTGATCAGAAATGCTGCCTTTATTATATATTAAATTTTCATGTGTGATTAGTTAGGTCTATTTTTGGATTTTAAAAAATCTGTTTCCTTTTTTGGTTTGTCTATTCATGTACCAACACTGGAGTTTCACTTACAAAAACTTCATAACATATTTTAGTAAGTGGTAGAGTTAGCCGCTCTTCCAGCAAAATTGTTTTTTTTTTTTTTTTTTTCAAATTTTCCTGGTAATTTTTGTTTATGGAATCAAACTTTATTGAACATTTCTGTAGCTTGAGAAAATACAAAAACCTAATGGCACATTCATTAGGTTTCTGTTGTGTTTATGATGACCTCAGCTAGAAGAGAAATTTAGGAAGGTCACTCTTCGTATCTGTGTCTTTCCATTTGCCCAAGGCTAGTTGTGCTTCCTTTGATAGTGTTCTAGAGTTTTCCTCACACAGGCTTTTGAGTGTTTCTTGGAAAGTCAGCCCAGGTATGTCCCTTATGTTTGCTATTATAATTATGGCCTCTTTTGCTAGGTATCTCTCCACTGGTTTTTGGTTGTATACATAAAAGCGACTCCCCCTGTTTTGTTGTGGTTGTTTCATTATTTTTTTACTGTGATGAACAATTTTAAATATAGTGCAAGGTTGAAAGGACTTTATAGTGAATGCACCATCTAAATTCTTGCATTAAAGTTTTACTATACTTATTTTATAAGGCAATTCATTTTCTAATATTCATCTCACAACCCGCTACTTCACAAATTTCTCTTACTTTTTATAGTACTTTAAAAATGCAATCCTGAGGGCATTATGACCATTATAAAATATAGACTATGAAATGGATTGAGACTAATAATTCAAAAGAGCAGCTTCTAAACTGCATTCATAAAGACACTTCTCTCAGAAATAATGCCTTGAAAAATAACTGCAATATTTTAAATAATGAACTATTTGATTTTGTGGAACACTGCAGGCTTTACTCCTCTCTTGGAGAGTAACCAGGTACATGCAAGTATATTATAGGCTCTGAGAAGACCTAAAGAATACATTTATCTCTGAGGCTACCAGGACCTGAAAAATGTAGCCTTATATCAAGAAAATCTGAAGTGGCAAAGTCATACAAAGTTAAACTTGACTTCTCATGTGGCAGACACACCCCTTAGCCACTTTGGAGTCTCTGGTTACTTGGCTACCACCACCCAGCATCCCCTAGCAGAAATCCAGTTCTCTTCGGATACCGGCAGCTGCCTGTAGGAGTGGGGGGTCCTTGAGCCCCGTTTCTTCAGTCCTGATCTGTCTCAGCCTGTCCCATTTCTTCTGCAAGGGCTGATTCAGGGGCAGGCCTGGGATACAATTCTAGCCAATGGGATGGAAGAGTCACTGGGGAATACTGAAAAAGTTTATTTGCTCTTTAAAAGAAATGGCCTCAGTAGTATCAAAGACCACACACACACACACACACACACACACACACACACACACCCTTTGCAGTTACTCTAGTCATTTGTGGTCTTGAGGAAATCAGCATACAAACAGCAGCAAGATAAAAATGTGATAAGGACATGAAAAAACAACTGAGCTATGAGCTAGCCAAATACTTCCCAAGTTTATCTGAACACCGTGCTGCTTGTGCACACACCACTTTACAGTATCCTCAGGGACCAGCATTAAGCATGCTCTTTCCCCATCAAAAGAAAAAGGGAAAGGCGGTTTAAGAAGTATTTGTAACAGAAAAAAAGTAGCATTTTCATTTAATTCTCAGTGAAGAGCGCGTTCTGCCAATCTTTCTGATTAACTGAGTTGTTGCATTCTGTCCTTGGACAAAGGTCATCCTTTCCATCACGTTGCCCAGGAAGGAGTCAGAGGTTCAGACAAAATGAGGTGAACTCTGAAGCCTTATCTTTAACTTCCCCGGCGTGAGAAGCGGCTTACCTTTGAAGTCTCCTGCTTCTCTGCCACACTGTTATTTTTACCCAGAGTCCAGTATTTATCTTCAAAATGCACACTCTTTTAACCTTCTGTTGAATCCATTGTGAGCTGCACTACGTAAGAGTAACTCATAAACGCTTTCACAACCAGAATTTCTAGTGTTCAGGCCGCTGATGAGGTTTTCTCTTCGAAAGACCTGCTTACCTTGCCTGTGTTGACGTACGAGGGCTGTCCGAAAAGCAGCCAGCCATCGATTGTGAGAGACAGGCATTTATGGCTGGAGTTTTTCCGCACAGCCCTCGTACTGCTTTCTCAGGACATATGCCTTAGTTAAAGGCATAAGACAACTATTAGGGGGGAAAGATCCAGAAAATGCAAGAAAATATGGATTTGAAATTATTAATATAAACAATCCCATCTCAATGGGGAAGTGAAAAGAAAGACAGGATGGGAGGTAGGCCAGGAACAAATCAAAGAGGTTTGCTGATGCAGATTGAACAACACACGAGACCAGTTTAGCAGGTGTGAACCACTGGCCCAGTGCTTACCACATGTTTCCAAGGGAGTGAGAAACTGTCATTTTTATTTGGATTTCAAATATTAAGTGAAGTTATTTGCTTTGGGAAGACCTCTCTCAAATTATGCATGCTTCAGCTGACTGCTTTCAAACCTTGCACTGAACAAAATTTTATTGAATGTAAAGCCTCACTCTTAAATACAGAGAGGGTGCCAAAAAAGTGTGTACACATTTTAAGAAAGGAAAAAACTGTACTAAAATTCTAACACTCAGTATATACCAATAACAAAAGATGAATGCAAGTCACATTTGATTTCTGCAATTAAAAGAGGTGCTCACAGTGGTTACCATCAGTATTTATGTAATATGTAGATAACATCACTTAAAATGTGTATACATATTTTTGGCACCCTTGGTATTTCTTCAGGTTCTTCAGGTATTCCTGAGTGTTACTCTATATATTAACTGAAATACTGATGCTTGAGTCTATTGACAATCATAAATACCCTAATAAACAGGAAAAGAATACATCACAGGAGGTTTGATACATTTTTTCACAACCAAAATACATCAGAGCATATTTTATCTATGAGAAGTTTTAATTAGACATTATAGCAGTATAAATAATTACATCCATATTTATAATATCTACTTCCAGAAGTATTTTTTTTTTATTGTAATAGACTCGCTCTCCCTCTCTCTGTCTCTCCTCCTCTCTCTCTGTCTCTGTCTGTCTGTCTGTCTTAATTTCTTGGTCATCTTATTCTACCTCTAAATTTCTAATTTATATTATATGTGTGTGTGTATATTGTACTGTGTCTTATTAACCTGTATTACTAGGTATTCATTGACTTCAAGTCTTCAAGTGCCTAAAATACAGTGAACATATGAAGAAGGGAGAAAATATGTCAGTGCATATTTTGGTTGTTACAGAACTGCTAGATTCTGGGTAAAGAGGACACAGGGACAGTGGAATGAATATCCTGGGATGCTAAAAAAGGTTGCATGCTTCTGAAAAATGCCAAGGTTACTGAGAGAACCTGATTATGATGCTTTTGCAGCCCGTTCCCTATTTTAAAAATAAGTACATAATTCAGTTTAGTGGATGAATTTTTTTACCTCTCATGGCTATACATTTCTCCTTAGAATATGAAAGTTATGGGTAAAAATCAGATTCTGTGTTCATAGAAATCTACTTTGTTGCCATCTTTCATAATGACATTTATAGAATCTCAGAATAAAAACCCATGGCCTGCAAGAAATACCAGTGAAGGAAGGTCAGATGACCTGGATTGAGTCGAAAAGCCCATAGGGTTGTTGCACCACTATTTGTGGGTGAGAGTGAGAATTGAAGGTGATGAGCAACCCGTGAAAAGAACGACAGGGTTCATGATCAGAGTGCTACATCCCTGGGGTTCATGGTCAGAGTGCTACGTGCAGGGTGTGTTTACTGCTGATTTCCTGTGTGCCAAGCTCTGTGCTAAGCACTTTTGATCATTTAATGTTTAACCCTCAAGACACCATGTTGGGGAGGTGCTATTCTTTTCTATTGGCCATCGTTTCCTGCCTCCCTGTTAATTCAGCATACACCACAGACAATTAGCTAAATGGTTCCTTCCATGTCTGCACGTGGAAAGCCAGGAACTGGAATCTTCCCCCTTTAATTCTTTCCATTTTCAACATTAGTTTAGAGCCAGAAATGAGCTCAAAATTCATGCTAGCCATGATGTTTACATCCTCTGATCTTCACTGAGTATTTCCCCAGAATTTCCTGCAAGGAGAAAATAGATGGTTTCTTCCCTGACCTCTCCTTGAGTGGAAAAGTTAATGCCCAGAGACATTACCGAAAGGCTGGCAAAAGAACAAGGTAAACAAAAACAAAGCAAAAATGTCAGAGGACTTATCAATTGATCCTCAAACTTGGATGAACAAAATTCCACAGCAATTGAACCCTTAACATCCCATTGTTCTGCAATAGATACATACTGAGTACTCCGTGCAAAATTCAAAGAGAATTCAAGCAAAGGGGAAAAGCAATGTCGAGCCACAGCTCTCATTTTCTATGCAAAATGCTTCCTGGGGAGCGACTTGTTATGTAAAACTGAGTTTTCTTCTGCAATTCCATTTGCAACTTCCAGGTGTGTGCAAGTAAAGATACAGGCAGTGTGTGTGTGAGGTGGGACAGCGCGGGGTCGGGGTTCATCCAATGCACAGAGGGCATGGGAGTGAAAGAAAGAAATGTTTCAGTCCCAATATTCACACCCCCCCCACCAAATGTACAAGCGTTCTACCAGAACTTCCTCTAGTCCCAAGAACAGTATGTTGCAGGTGATGCTACAACAAAGGTAAGAACAGTGCTTCTGAAACACAGAAGACAACTTGTGATGACAAGAAAAAGATACGGTTTCTTAAAGTTCATAGATGCAATTTGAACTTCTCACATAGATTTTTCTCTGCTCTGATGACTCAGGCGAAATTTATGCTTATACAGTTTTGGTTGCTTCTTTTATGCCAACTGTAAAATCATTGGTGAAGCTTTCTTTCCAAATCTGATTTAAAGATTAAAAAAAAAATACATACTGCTCTAGATGTCTATCTTCTTAATCCATTCTTCAGACACAGCCCCTTCAAAGACAGAGTGCTGGCCTCTGCAATTCTCTTTATGCCATTCCAGGAGTTGTAGTCAGGTTGAACTCTCAGAACATTAATGAAACAATTTTGTCCAAAGTGCATTCAGATACCAGATGTAGTAACAGATGTGTGTAGTCACCATCAACAGCTGCTAAAGCCATGAGTTGGGAATTTTACAGGGAACAGACCCGGGTGGCAGCCCTGGAACCACTGCTTAGCCTTCCTCTCTTCTGTGTCTTGTCCCTTCCCCACTCCTTCTCCCTCCTCCTCCTCCTCTTCCTTGTGCTTTAGCAAGTGACTTGTTTTAATTTAGAAAACGGTCCTGTGTATATGTGTATGTGAGAGAGGACATGTAAGACTAAAACCTTGACCAGAAAAACAAATTTTCAGACTAAAAGAGTCAGCTCCGGTCCTTTGCACCCAGTGTGGTCCCCTTACCAAACATAACCATTCTCATTGTAACATCATACAAAATAAAAAACAGGTTTTATGTTTCTTCTGATATGATGCAATGCACAGTTCTGCATGGTCGACATTTTGTCAAATAAATAAACTGAATGCCACATAGAAAGAAAAGGGGAAAAAAACGAGGGAGAGACACACACTGAGAGAACCAAATGTGATCAAGCTTCTGGATCTGTCAACTCATCTACAGAAAATACAGAAATTAGAGAAACATGTAAATCAACATTGTAGGTATGCAAAGAGCAAAATCCAAAAATGATAGTAATAAGCTGTTTTCTTAAATAATGAGCAAAAAGTAAAAATAAAGGGAATGACTTTTTGATTAAGAAAAGACTTAGATATATCAAAAAAAGTAGTCTATAGACTTTTAGATCCACATGTGAACAAACCAATGGTATAAACACATTTGTGAGAGAAGTGAGACAGTTTTATGATAATAAGTAACTGCTGGATTTGTTTGTGCATGTGTACATTTGTGTATTATACTAGGGTGCCAAAAAGACACATACCTATTTTAAGAGATGTCATCTATGTATTACTTTTCCAAGATGAATTGAATTATGGTAGCAATGTGTAGTATGACGTTTGCTCAAAAGATGGTGTTAATCAAATTAATGCTGGCGTCACCATGTGACAGGCAGGACAGTCAAAAGAAAATGGTGGAAGCACGGTTCGTTAGAGGAGCATAAGACCATTTGCCAGGACAATGGATAAGAAGAAGAGGGGCAGTTGAGTTTCTCCCATGTTCTACTGACTTAACACCTCCTCACTTTTACCTGTGGGGGACCTTCAAGGGTGTGGGGTACCACAGAAAACCGGCTACCCTGGCGGTACTTCAGGAAGAAACTGACATGGCATTCGCAGTGATACAAGTGGACACGTGGTCAGTGTTGCTCAAGCAGTTCTACATAATCAGAAGTGCCCGGACCCTGCTGGTAACCACTTTGAGCATATGTACCTCGTATAATTGCAGAAATCAAACGTGACTTGTATTCATCTTTTGTTATTGGTACATATGGAGTATTATAATTTTAATAGTTTTTTTTCCCTTTCTTAACGTGTGTAGTGCTCATCTGTTGGAGATGGATACTGAAGTATTTTTATAAAATTAAAATGTTGTTTACTTTAAATTGGCCAATGGTAAGAGAAAAACATGTATGGGGTACATATGAAAATAAATTGTCCACATATTAAATACTGTTGAGGTTCAGTGATGAAAGCATGGGGATGCATCATTCCATTCTCTCTACTTTTGTGTTCTTTTGAAAGGTCACCTGACACTAATGAAAATAGAAGTAGAGAAAAATAAGAGCATGAGGAGAAGGAAGAAAAACAAGAAAAAAGAATGAAAAGAAGAACATTGTTATGTAAGACAAGGAAACAGGCAGCAAGGCAGTAGGGGGGATGAAATTAGTTGCATTTAAATGACACCTACTGTGCGCCGGATACCCTAATAGAGACAAGTGCAAGAGATACCTATGTGGAACCCTTTCCGGCGGTCACATTTCACAGCTCCTCTCACATGCTGCTGTGGAAATACAGAGCTTCCACCCCTCATCTCAGGTCTTAGAGAATGACTGGTTCGCAGGTATTTGTTACGGGGTGTACCACATGCTGTGGCACACGGGTGGGGCCCTCTGACTCCCACGGTCTCACATCCCTTCCTAGAAGCAAGGTGGGCATGTGTACTGAACTCTCCAGAGGCAGGCTGGGGTCTTACACACTGCCACATGCCCAGGATCCAAAACAGGGGCTGAAGACAGTGGCCATCCAGTCAATGCATGTTTAATGAAGGATGAAAGGATGGCTGAACACCCTAGGAAGGGAATTAAAAGAACGAGCAAGCAGCTTCTGTGAGAGGGTAGAGAAGGAAGTTGGCGATCCTTCACCCTGGATGGCTGACCGCTGAGACGGGGAGTTGCATTCAGGTGGCCGATGACTGCAGATGAAGACAGACAATAGCAGCACACCAAGTCCTGGTATTTGGGATCCTTAAACTGGGTTCTCAAGTGGGGAAAGACAGTACTTATCATTGTTTCCACTGCTTTCAACTAAGTTATTCAAGTAAAGGCGAAAAACATACTCAGCTTTTGTGAAGAGTAATTTTAGACTAAACAAACAAAAACCCAGATATGCATACATCGCTTCACATATACCTTTGACTCCACATATACTTTTAATCATTAGCCATGATCATTCAAAAATAAAAGATAGGTTTCTTCATATTGAGCCCTAACGATATTCCTAACTAATGAGAAACATGGTTGATCCAATGCTCAACTGAGAGGTTCGGAAGGCGCTGTGCCTCTTAGGAATGTCTCCTTCCACCTCCGCTAGGAATGTGGAAGTTAAGCCCACAAGGCACAAATCCTAGCCAAATGCCAACGGGAAGGCTGAAAGTGACAGCTCATCAATGAGCACACAAGGGGCCTGAAGAGCAACCCGCCACACCCACGCTACCTGTGGAAGGAAAGCAGGAAGGTGGTACTGGGTGGAGCCCTCCATACACCACTACTGAGGAGGCTCCTTGAGGCAAAGTTTCCAACAGGCTTAGTGCAAAACACATGTTGCCAATTGGTCTTCAGTGGGGAAAAATCCTTCAAAATCTCAACATTTTGAAACCGGTATGTGATGGCATTTACATCTTTCATAATCAGCCCCACCACTGCACAAGGACAACAGTGAGGAGTATGGAGGCTGCTATCAGACGAACCTGGGCTGAAATTCTGCCTCTGCCTGGGTTACGGCTGTGACTAATGGAAGTTATGTAACCTCTCTAAGCTTGTTTCTTCATCTATAAAAAGGTAGTCATTATGCAAGAGAAACTTCTAATATTCCCCATGCGGCTAGATACTGAGAGGGGAAAAAACCTTGTATCACTTCCAGTGCCTCCACGCTCATAGTTAAAAACAGACTGCCAACATCAAGGTCAAAATTTACTTCACCATTACCCGGATTGACAGCGTAACTCCTAGGCTTCATTTCCGAAGCTCACCGACATCTTCCCGGGCCCAAGTGAACACGCTCCTCCACAACATTCTCTGAACTAAATCCTTCATGCCTCTCATCCCAAACGTTTACTGGACAAGCCTCTCTGATGATTCTTTATTTGCAAAGCTCTCACCTCCATATGCCAGTTTCTCCCTTGCTCAACTACCAACTGCTGTGTTCATAGAATTCCTAATCTAAACTGATCATTCCTCAACACAACCTTATCCCAGTTTCCAAATACGTCCTTAACTAAAACACTGATACTCCCCGAGAATGCTGCTTACACCTGTGGCTCCCTGGAGTAGAGATTTTTTCCCCGTGCACAAGCCAGGCATCTCAGTGCCCTTCTTGTGCTCCAACACCACTTGCATTCTCTAATTTATTTCTCCCCTTGTAAAAAAAAAAAAAAAACAAAAACTCCTGCTTCTTTGAGTCCTGCCCACAACAGATCTTGACTCATGAGTCAAGAACTCTGAAGGGTCTGAGATTTTACTGTATCAGCAAATATACAATACATCTTGCCACAATTTCGTGGGTGTTGACAGGAGACATGAGACTCAAAGGTTAGAAACAAGTAGTAGCCAGAATATCAGTGTTTTCAGGCTCTGGTCCCCAGCCCCTAATTCACGCAGGGTGACAGAAAGAGGAGCAAGTGCCAGACTGGGCTGTGCTACAGGAGAGGAACTCAGAGCTTAGGGGACCCACTCATTTATACTGACAGTAAGTATGTCTGGCCTTTGCTCTGAAGAGAGAAGAGACACACTACCCCCATCTTCCAAGGTGATATGCTCTATAGACGTCCTTGCAGTAACAGCCTAGAACAAAGACAGGTAGTGTGTCTGCTCACATGATGTACAGAAACACGAGATACCCATGAAGCATTTCCTTCCAACAGTATTCACTCTTCTCATTACAGTATCAATCTCTGAGTTTGAGTCTCACCTTTCCTTACTCTTCACTCACTCTTTCCTGGGCAATCATACTCATTCCAATGACGCTATCTTCTGATGAACCTACACTTTATGCCTTCAACACAGACTTCTGAGTTCTAGACTTTTACACTGAATTGCCTGCTTACCCCTTCTCTAGCTGGATGCCTTAGTGATATGTTGACTAAGCATGTCTAAAACTAAACAAACAAACCCTTGCCCTTTCCACCTTCCAGATCTTGCTCTAAATATGTGAGACCTCCTGCACTGGATATATGCGTATTGCCTCCCCAGCACCATGCGCTGTGTCCTGAGCAGCTCACTGAGATAGGCTCCAAGAGCTCTCCTGCCTTTCGACATCCAGTTGGACTGGCCAATGGGATTTGCTGGTCTGGCTCCCTCCTTGCTGGATAGACACCACTCTTTGCAGACATTCTCCCAGGATGCTGGTATCTCCCCTGCTTGACCTTTCAGGCTAAGAGTGACAACAGTTCTCTGTGTAACCAGGCCAGAAGCACTACCCTTAGCCGCCTTCTGAAGGAACTCCTCTGACACCTCCGTGTAAGTAATGTCTCTTTATGAAATGCTCTTTAAATAATCCAGCTTGAATGAGCCACTATTCACGGGCTGCTTGGACTCGGACACATCCAGCTGCGTCAGTCAGAAATGGAGGGGCGGGGGGTCATGGCGCTTTCCTTCCTTACGGCCGACTCATTACTAAATTAGAGATTTGGAGTCCCCAACACAGCTTAGAAGATGTTTAGATCAAACTTTCCCAAGAGCTTAAACTTTTTATAGAAAAAGAGTTGGGCATCAGTTACTTATCTGTAAGAACGTGACGGTAACCCTTCCTTGCCATGAGGTGGCCCTTCCATGAATTACTGTTCACAAGTGTAAAGCACAATGCTTTCGTTCAGCTCCCAGCTCTGCTAGGTGCCACCAAGTGACTTCGGGCAAGCCACTTAACAAACGTCTACGAACTCTGCTTTTAATTTTTTCTTCAGTGGACTGTAAATCTTATCAGTTCTGCCAACTCTGTTGGGCTGTAGGGATCATCAAATGACACCAGCAATAGTAAAACAATTTCAAGATTTCAAAGTGCATCTCCTAAAAAATACCAGTACCCAAGCATATAGAAAAAACAAATATTTGCTCTTGCATGTTTTCTAAGAAATGTAATCAAAACAGAGGTAACATAGTTTTGCCAGTGGTTGAATAAATTAGTACAGTCCTTTCTGAAAACAATCAGACAATATACTTCAAATTGTCCAAGTATATTTACAGTGTGAGTGTGTAATGATAAAAATAGGTAATGCTTCCTATGTGTCAGACACCGTACTAAGCACTTTATATGTATTAACTCATTGAGTGCTTCTCCTTAAAACAAGGCACAGAGATGCAATGGCATTTATGCCAGGTTGCATACCTAACATGGAGCAGTAACCAAAACTGATTTCAGGAGATTTGGCCTTGGAGTCCTTGATCTGTACTACTCCATTAAACGACTTCCAGCAATTTATCCTAAGACAATAATCCACCAGAGGGAAAAGCAGGAGGTCTTAACACATGCCCTACTGTGTTCTGTACCTACCTGCAAACTTAGAGACAAATGAACTACTTTTAGCCCTGCATCCAATTTCTTCTAGTCACACAGAAAATGCAGCAATTCTTCAGTTATGACCATAGCAATAATGGACACAGGGAAGGATGTGAAAGCTGGGAGGCCAATGCGTCCCCTGGCCCTCTGTGCCTGGGAATTTCTTTTTTTTCTTTTTTTTTTTTTTAAATAAAAGACAGAGGCATTAATAGTATATTACAGTCAATCAGATTTTGGGATTTTTACATTTTTACTTAAAATAGAGCACTTGTCAACTCAAATGCAGAACTTGCTGTTTTCTTTTTGTGTCTTGTAAATAAAACATCGTGGGCTTATGAAACATGCAGTAGGTGCAGCCCAATAAATCCTACACAGCCCTGAGGTCGGCCCATTTGCCCAGGCTGATTTTCCACATGAGAGATTCCGCTTCTGTGCACACCCGCCACCCCTCCTCTCCCAATTTGACCAATTGCATTCAAATGGTTTATGCAAAGCAGATTGGTGGTCTGAAGCACAGGAAGTAAAATGAGTTCCTCAACAACTACTTCTCAAGTGCGTGCTCCACGTCTCCACTGAGCTCGGGCTGGGCACGGGAAGAGGCGCAGAGCGCCGAGTGCCCAGCTGCACCGAGGTATCACTCTGTCACCGAGTACTAACGCCAATGAGGACGTCCTCACGAACAGAGGCAAGCGCAGTTTGGAAGGAGAGGCAGGCTGGGGCACCGGGAGCAAAGAACCTGACCTAGACCCGGGTGGGAACACTGGTGGAGACTTTCCCAAAGAGGTGACGCTGAGATGTGAAGGGTGAACGTGAACTTGCCGAACTCTACACTGCGGGAAGGGAATTCCAGGCAGAGGAAACAGCATGTGGAAGGCCCCATGGAAGGGGGAGCCCAGGTGCCTTCCCAGAACTGACAGAAGAAAGAGATGGACCCCTGTCCCACTGGGCCCTAGCGACTATGCTGGGAGTGTTTTAGTCTCCTTCTTTGAAGCAGCATATGGACATTAAATGTCCTAAATACTGAGGGTAACAGGATTAGTTCTGTTTGCTAAACATACCACCAATTTAGATTTTGAGAAAAATCTTCAGAGTCAGTAACACCTCTGCAATCTCACGACGTGTCCAAGGAAACAGAGAATCTATGGAAATAGACAACCGGAGGCACGATTTACGTAGTCCGTGCGCTAACAGCCAGGCTTTCAGGCGTTGGAAGACCGGCAGTTACTTGGCCTAATGAGTTCTGTACACTGGAATCCACATCAAGGGAACTGCTTCATCAACTTGGCTCTTAGCATAGCTTCCTTTTTATATGTTTATGTTTTTATTTAATCGAATTCTAAAATGTAGCCTTTCATTACAAACTTGCCTGAAACTTGCTCATGACAGGTGCATTTTTCTCAAATGCAAAAGCAATAGCATCTTGTAATTCAACATTTCCCTTCCACAGCAAGTCGTCCAAAGCACTGGATCGCTTTGGTAGCTCAATTCATAACTGCTCCTCCAATACTGGTAATATCGGGGAGCTTTTCCTCGAAGGTATTTTGTGCTGCCTCAGTTCCTCATTGCTTCAGTCTCTATCATCATCTTTGAAAAGGCTCCACCCTAGAAGGACAGAGTTCCATGGGGATGAGGACCATTCAGAGGGAATTCTAGAGTTGCGGCTACAATTCACTGTTGCATAATTATGCAGCCTGTGACATAAGGGTTTGAATCCTGGGTCTTTTCTCTTTGTCCAACCTACTAACTCTTCATCAATATAAGGAAGTTTTAGAATAAACTGGAAAATAATGCCCTGTTTTGAGTTTAGGAGAAGAGAAAAGAAAGGAGGCCAACTCTCTTCTTCATTGCAGCTGTTAGCAAGTGAGGACCAAAGAATCAAGCAAGGATCATTATCCACTATGTTCTAAGAGTCCTTAGGTGGCCGGTGTCACAACATGAGGGAACTGCTGTATAAACAAAACCACAGAGCTGCCCCCAAATAAGATGGTGCCTATTTACACTCAGTTCTCTCAGAGTCGTGGAGGCAACCAAGCATCAAAGGAGAAAGAGCACAGGGAGCAATCAGCCATAGTTATCGTTTGGCTGATTCAATTTCCTTATCTGTACAGTGGGAATAATCACCCCTCACAGATAGTTAGGGCTGTCATGGTACTCTGCTGACTAGATTTTCCTGGAATAATTCTGTACTGTTGTCTTCTAGTTCAGCTTTTTGTTCCTTTCACAGCACGAACCACAAATTGTAATTATTTTATTTATCTGCATTTGGTTTGCTGGCTGCTTCCCATGCTGGAGTATAAGTTCCCTGAAGCAAAGCCTTTGTCTGTGTTCTCGTGTCCGACACAGGCGCACACCCCGTGAAGGTGTTCAACACACATTCGTTATGTGAGCAAGTAACAGAAGCCACAAGAAAGTGGCTGCACTTAGTTAGCTGTTGAGGTTATTATGGTTTTCTCATTACCAATTATGCTCTCATACAAGTCATGGAATTTCTCCAAAGTTCAGTTTTGCTTTAATCTGTAAAAGGGGGATAATAGCTAGCTTGTCTATTTCACAAGGTTAATAAGAGCTTCAAATGGGATGACGTAACCCCACAAAAGTGTACTGAATGTGTGTATAGCACTATACAAGCCAAGGACTTTAAGGCAAAGGAAGAATACAACTGGGTATAAAAAACAAAGGAAGGCAAGGCAGTCTGAACCATGGAGTTCTTTTTTTTTTTGTTTTTTACTTTCACCAAGGCCAAAGGTAACAGAAGTCCTACCACCCCCACCACCCCCACCCCACCCCACATTGATGGTCCCTAAGCCCATTGAGCACTCATCTCCACAGGGTGCTGTTCCATTTAATCCTCACAAATGACCCCATGTAGTAGGAACCATCATTGTCCCATTAAGGGACTGAGAATGTTCCAGTAACTTGCCTAAGGTGACACAGGAAACAAAAGACCTGGGGGTCAAATCTAGGCAATGTGACTCTTCAAATCTAAACTGCTTTCATGAGTCAACTCGTGTGACCTCAGTAGGCAGCATGAACGCCGTTTTTCTACATAATAAAAGCTATGCTTTTAGTCCACTCAAAGCTAGCTGTGCCCAGGATGGGGACCAAGAAATGGGAAGCCTCCCCATGTTTTCATCCACACGCCTGATCTACTGTTAATTAGAAATAGTGAGACAAAGTTAGAAGGAGCTATAAAAAGTTTTATCTGGGTTTATATACATGGCAGACATTTATCTTGTGAGCACATTTTTGTTCTCTAGAAAAACCCTAAAATGCTTTGAGTATTCCATTTTTCTCTTCGTAAGAGGGACAAGAAAACCTCCATTACTAGAAACTTCCTGAGGAAAGCTCTGCACCATTCTCACTTGCTTGATGATACTTGATAAGTCATTCAGCAGCTCTTTCTTACACCTATTAAATGGACTCTTAAGCATCCAATTAATAATACTTATATTGCTTACAAGAGGCACTTTGTTTACGAGGGCTGTTGGGGAGAAGACAACATATGCATTAATTCCTGTAGTTCAGGAATCACTTCTCATTAACTGCCCAGCCTGATAGACTTTCCAGAGTTGGAAAGGCCATAACTTCCATTTTTTAAAGGCATTGCCTGCTAGAGTTAATGAGAAAGAAATGACACAGAGTTCAAATAATTACGGCTCCCAGCGTTCATGAAACAGTTTGCCTGGATACCCCTGGGCTTTCAACTTAAAGTTCCACTGCCTGGGTTGATTCTGCACAGAATTAAACACGGCTCCTGTAGATGCCTTGGTGTGGTGTACGGCAAGAGGAATCTGAGAGAACATGGAAGGGTGGTAATAAGAGAACACAGGAGAACAGAAAGGAAAAAAGAGATTGAGTTTTCAAAGCCATTATTACATGCTCAATACAAGGCTCTGAGCTTGAAAGTTGACTCCTAAACGATTCAGGACACACTGTGTATCCAACATACAAAAGACCTGAGAGGACGTGACTGGATCTAAGTCAGTTGCCTTCCCCAGCCTGTAATGAAGGCATTCAGGAACGGAGAAGAGAAAGGAGAGACGGAGGGAAGCATGGAATCCACTGCGGGTGTGTGATCCTGAGAAGGCTCTGAAGCCCTGTGACCTCCCCCACCATGGTCAGAGCTGGGCTGTGAAAGTCATCAAAACCCCAGCTGAAATTGGAGAAGCTCAAGTGGCCGTGTCACCTTCACATCTCGATCCACTAGGAGTGGCCGGCACAGACAAGGTCAGTCCTACAGAGATGGGTGTGTGGACATCAGGAAGTCATGGGTAGAGGCCAAAGGCCAAGCAAATGGACCCCACATGTAACTCTAATGTCCTGACCTTAAGACAGCTCTCTGTAACTCAGCTCCGACCCCAATGGTCAAGAGGAATAAGGGACTCTAAAAAGACTGATTAAATTTCTATGAACTATTGGAATAGAGCCTTGCAAAACCAAGTGAAGTTACAGAAAATAAAAGTGTTATTTTTTGCACTACCGGTTTTGTGGCCTGAGAGCTCTACCTACTACGGTAGATAGCCCTAGAAAAGGCTCCAGGATTCTTGCTCTCAGAAGCAAGCACCATCATCATCATCTTTATCTTCTCTCCAATTTATCTAGTGGAATGACTGACAGAGCTGGTGATATACTTCCCATCAAAAAAGAGGTACCTTTTTGTGCTCAATGTTCTTTTTAAAAAGAACTTCATTGGTTTTAAAAAAAAAGATGAACTTTCACATCTAAGTGAATTCAAAGCATAGCCACAGAATTAGCATGGCGTATGATTCAATGTTATACTGAAAGCTTTTGACTATTACGTAAGGGAACTCAATGTCTAGTAACAGTCATTTGGATGGACATTGTAGTTTTATTCAATGCTCCTGTTCCAAAAAGAACTTAACAATTTTCAAGAACAATGAGGACTTCCTAATTTTAATTTGGGGACTACTGTGCCGATTAGCATCTCATCTATCTCAATTCTGTTAGTAAACTCACCCAAGTAGCCGCTATACAATGCAGTACTAAATCCGCAAAGCTATATACCTTAGCCTTTCTGTGATAATTCTGAGACATTTAATAGTTATTTCAAATGCGTGAATAAAAATTCTTAGTAATTTGGCACCTATGTTTGCAATTCTTGCACAGATAGAAACCAGCCATTTAGGAGGGAGGTAGGGGAAGATTTAAGGGGGACCGTAACAAAAGAAACACCAACCAAGATGGAGACTTAGAGATGGCTCAGAGAATCCAAAGCTCAACAAAGAACCGTATTAACACGTAATCACCGAATGGAAACACCATACAGATTAAATCATATTTAATATGCATCAAATTTCTGTTCAAGAAAGTTCCAAGGTGTAAAATGCGTTTTACATGGCTTTGCATCAAAATGGCTTCAAAGAGTCCAGGGGAACGGAAGGGTTAGGTATTACTTATCTGTAACATTTTCATGTGGCTCCCTCAATCGTGCTGAATAAATTAGGTGCCACAATACAGCATCCATGTAACAATTAAAGGTCAATTCAGAATAGAATCATAAAAATGACAGGGAAAACGATACAGTACAGTCATAAATTCTTCCTGCACATGTATTCTCAAAGCACTTGGCTTACTTCAGTGTAATTCCCTTGCTTCGATAGTCTTGTTAAAAATTATATGGGAGTTCCCTGGTGGTGTAGTGGCTTAAGGCTTCGGCGTTGGTGCTGTCGGTGCTGCGGCCTGGGTTCAATTCCCAGTCAGGGAGCTACCCACATACCAAAAAGCAAAAAAAAAAAAAAAAAAAAAATTATACAGGCTTTGATAGGCCTGGGTTTCAGGTAAGAATACAGGACTTGAGAAATACATGGTTAATTCACTAACAGCATTTCTTAGCAGTTTTGTTTTTTTTTTTTTTTTTGGTCTCACCAACAAAGTGACCTTTGCTTAAACTATTCGCTTTGAGAAGCGATGTGTAAAGAAAACCACAGCCTAAGGATCTGACCTCCCAAAATGCAAACATTTATTAGAGTATGCCCTTTAGCCCTGATACTTTCCACAGCAAACATTAGGGACTCAAAACAAAAATGTGTTTGCTTGTTGTATAGCTTGAAAGCACAAGCAATGGAATACAATAGCTTTTTACAAAAAAATTAGTCACCAACTTTTTCATCCTCTGTCATCTCAAATGAAAGTACATCTCATGGGATGATGGATTTCCAAATGTTGAGTCCCTTCTTTTCAGCACAGAGGCAACTCTGATGAATCAGTATTTACCAAGTAGTATTTGACCGAATAAAAGTGTTAGACAAATGTTCTATGTAAGCTACCAGAGATGACAGAGTGATTGTTTCTACGGGCTGTCATGGGTGAGCACATTCAGAGTCTCAAAACCTCCTCAGTATAAAGAATGAGTCTGGGAGCAAAGACCTTGGAGATGATACTAACCGTATAAGGATACAGCATGTCAGGGACACAACGGTACAAAATCTGGGACATGAGGTGTCGAGCAAGTCCAAGAGCCAAGGATGCTTGGACACATACTCTACATCGTGGCACTGAAGTTCCTCAAGCTCGGAGCTTCGTATTCCATTCAATGCATAAAGTTGTACACGGCCTGTCTACAAACTTCGAGACCTCAGTACATTGCTGTACCACGCGCACTCCAGTGAGAACGCCCGTTCATACTAAATTGCTTACTCAAAACCCTGGCTCTATTTTTCTGTTAGAATTTGACATGTATCCTGATTTTCCTTAGGACTGCTGTATGACAGTAGAATCTTCATGAAACCCTCACAGCCAACTGCATTCAGCCCAGAACAGGAAACAGTTTTTAGCATTGATGAGCTACCACTCTGTGCCTGCCTACCTGAATTACCTAATTTAATCCCCAAAACATTGGATGTAATTAAGGTTTTATTATCCTCATTTTAAAAGAGAGGAAAGGCTTTGATAAGTCAAATAATGTTGTCTAAGCTCTCAGGGTACTCAGGGGTAACCCTAGAACACAAGCTCAGGCCTCTTTCCTGCCCAAACCCATGGTTTCTTAACCACTGTGCATCCTCAATTTCTTCTCCAGAGACCACTTTATCTCTGTATTTTTCCTTCTTCCCTTGACCTTAGTATCTCCACACACACACACCCACACACACACACACAACGTAGTATTGTCTCTAAAGGGGGTCATACTCTAAACTGGTCTTTGTATCAGGAATATGCTGCCAAGTCTTAAGGGGGAATACACAGAGCAAGTGATACAGAGGTAGAGGAACATAAATGTTACTTGAAAAAATTGTATCTGACCTTTCTGCCCACAGTGGTGAACTGTCTAGAAGAGTTTTATTGTGTGTGTTAACTGGCACTACCTCCAAGAGAAATTGCAGCTCTACTATGCAGTATAAACGGCAATGGTAACAGTCCAATGGAGTTTGTGTTTCCTGTCAATGATTAAACCATCAATGACCTTACTCAACTGCATGTCCACTTGGGAGATGGCAGCCGGTGTAATCCATGAACAGAGTGAGTCACTGCCAAGGTTTCAGCTATGTTAATGAAAATTAGGCCACCGCCAGGAAGAAGAATATCTCGTTCTCGGGGTGGGGCAACCTTGGGATTGGGTATCAAGGAAAGTCTGCATGTTCTTAAAGTACTGAAGAATGTGGTAGGTTTCCCGGTTGAAAGGAACTTCAAATAACTTGGATAATTCAGAGGAATAAAAATTTCATGATTGTTCAGGTCACTTTCTGTAGGAATCCATGCACATCTAGCTCCAATTAAATTATGAAGTATACATAGTTTATTTAACATTTTTTTCCAACAGTTACTCTCCCTTTCATGATCTTATACTCTCAGGTTTTTAGAACTCACTGTCATACCCTGACCCCAGATGTCTGTTCTCCCCAAGTAGGGTGGGGTCCATACCTCATCTTCAAAACTTGTCTTGCCAGATGACTGATTTCCATGACAGACTACTGAGAGCTAACATATAATAAATAGCTCGTTATGGCTCAAGAGGTTATACAGCCCAGAAAATAAAGGGTTACAGTTTAATTTGTGCCTGAGTTTGAGAAGCATTTTAAGACTTACTGTTTAGCACAGCCCAGTCACAGAAAGAGGTCTATGAAGGGGACTGCTGCTGTCAGTCCTCAGATCAAAGCCTGTCCTCTCTGCACACAGGCGATCAGAGACGCGAGACTACTCGGCCAGCCTCCTCAACTGCTGCCTCTTCCCAAGTGCTCATTCTTCGACTGTTTCCAAATCAGGTTGCCAAAGTGGCTTTCCCTTCTGTCACGTGTCCTCAAGCCCATGAGTGCTTCCCTCTAACCTCCACGCCTTTCCTGCATTAAAACAGCTTCGCACCAGAGTACCCAACACTCTCACTACTGCAGTGCCATCTCTCACTTCGTTCCCTCACATCTTTTCCTCTGGTCCAGCAAATGCGACTTTTCTCCCATTTCTCTATGTTTAAGTACATCTCAACTTAGAAGATTTTTTTTCTTTTAAATAGTACTTTGGGAATATTTCCAAAACAAAAATACAAGTTGAGCTGGATGTAGAGAAAGGAAACGTAAGAAAGAGAAGAACACACACACCACCACCCACGTTCTCACATGCAGGGATGGCAACTGCAAGAGACGTGATGCTGCTAACAGCACTTGCCTTCACTCAAGATGGCGCACGCACCTTGCCACGGTGGAAGTGGTACGGAAGGGAAGGTGTGGGAGGAAGTAACTGGGAGGACATGACTGCTGGCTGATCCACAAGCTGGACCGAGGCAGTTGGAGGCTCCTCACGCCCTCCCCTGACCTCGAAATGCACTTTCCCCCCACTGTTCCCCCAGCGGGAGCTGCTCCAAGGACGCAGTCATGAGAGAGTTAGGTGCTGAGACCATCTGGACTGTGTACGTGACTAAACCCTGTTGAGGTCCCTATTGTAAACTTTTAAGATTCGGGCCGGTGGGTATGATGTCCTACTCATCTTGTGACTACTCAAGACAATCCTCATCAGCAAGTTTCCTTGCTCATTACACCTGCCATCTACCAAACTGGGGTGGCCTGCCTCTTTCCTTGGTCTCTCCTTGCCCTCTGAGTCTCAAGGCCAGTTCACAAACCAACAAAAGGGAAAGGACTAAATATTCAAAGAATCTGGGACTACAGGTAATTTAGTAAATCTGACCATAGATGGTTTTTTTTTTCCACATGGAAAGAACATGATATGAACACACAAACACCTTCATTTCCCTTAATAAAAGGTGGTGGTTTGGATCACGAGCTTACTTGTTTTGATAAATCCAAATTCTCAATGATCAGCACTAGAATGTAACTACAAATAAAATAGCTGGATATTGACCTTAGATGGAACAATCATAACGGCCATAACAATCCACTCCACCTTCCAGATACTCTACGGATCATCACATGTCAGAAAGAACCAAAAAAACTATCACCAATCATCTGGGTACTTCTAAATATATGTGATGTTCCTTGTCATATAGACAAATTATCCAGACACCAAACTAATTTCTTCAGTTTCTACTTGAAAGCGTCATGTCCCCTAGGTTTAGTCAACAATGAGTTAATATTTTTCCTTTTCCCCCAATGTCATAAGGATCGTATTTATGAAAACACTCTTGTTATTATATATACCATGGCCTAGAGAATGTGGTTAATCTGATATTCTAATTAACTGAGATATACATTTAATTATGCATCATATTTATTTTGTATTACTCTTATTGTTTTACTTATGTCTATTTGTATGTACACTCTGTCTCCTTTTTTTTATGGAAAACTTGAGGAAGAGCCCTAAACTTAAACATCCTCACACCATTGACGGTGTTTTCAGTATCATGCTTTACAATGCATTATTCCTAATTAATGGATGTTTTCTCAATGGATGTTCACAGAGCTGTACAGCAAAGAAACTAAACACTGGTATGACTTTCCTGAACATATAGAAGGCATTTTAGGGTGCTGTAGTACTTCAAGGTCATGGTTACAAACATTGAAGGCAACTGAAGTACAGAATTGTAGACTGTTATTTAATCAAGGTCTGGGTAATAAGGCAGATCATGTCATACCCTTAAAGTAATGCCCTTCCACAATTTCCAGTACTCAGGATAAAAACCTAATTCCACATACGTCCCAACATGGCTTATTCCTTGTCCATATCTCTTCCTGCAGTCTCGGCTCACACCTTCATCCTATTCTTTTCTTCAATCGCATTTTTCTGTTTTTCACATCTTGAGACACACCATTATTCCTTCTTCTACAAGCTCTTTGCCACGTTATTCCACTATCAGAAATAGTCCGATCTGTCCTTCCCCTTCCCTAACCTGCCAATGCCTACTCATCCCTCAAGCAGGTTTTTGAGGTAGCTTCTGCCTTCAGTATGAGTGAAACTCCTTGGTGTAAATGCTTTTTTAGCCCTGAGACCTCTATTGCAGATTTTAATTATGTATTTCTATAGAGATCATTGGAATAATGTGGATTTTCCCCTACTATTCTCTAAACAGGATGAAAGCAGGGTCTGTACCTGTTTTGCTCACCATCAGATCACCAGGGACTAGCACATTGCTTAGCAGAGAGCAGTTGCTCAGTTAATATTTATTAATCAATGAATGAATGAATGTATATCTTTGCCTTCTGACTACTACTATGTACGAGGGCTGCCTAGAAAATATCCAGCCACGTAATATGAAAAATAGAGGCTTTTATGGCTGGATTTTTTTTCTGGACAGCCTTCGTAGGTATACATATGGCATACACACACGTTTTTAATTTGGAATAATTACACAAGGTTACATATGACCCTTGGTGACTATTTTTAAGCATATTTTAAGTAGCAGGTGACTCATGAACTTCAATGTTATAAAAATCAGTTGAAACTCACATTACTTTAAACCCATTACTGTTTTTCCTTAATCAAATATTACCGTCATGGTAATAGTTAAATCTGGTGCAGATATGGGATGTGTCAGAGATTTCTATCTCTGTGAAAATGACTTCACATTCCTGGCTACAACATGAAGTAATATTTATCCGCAAGAGAATTCAAAGCAACATGACTCCTTTCAAATTCAAAGAATCAATGAAAATGTCAATTACGGTTACATGGACAGGCAGAAAAGAATACAATCTTGCCTGTACTTCTCTTGTCCGGCAAGACTTATGCTCCTGTTCCACTTTGTGAACAATCTAGTAAAATTCGATTTACTTTTTCAATTTGTCTCCAGCCAAGCTTCCTTCTGTCACTTATGCAGACATTTCAGCGCTGGCCACGTAGAGTAATAGAAGGACAATGAGAATGAAATTACCTGTGCATTTGCGATCTGTGTCTTCTTTCTTTGACCCACTAATCGTCAGCTTGCAGTTGAAGTTTTCTTCCCAGTATTCGGCAAACCATACGTTTCTTCTGTTGTTTTCAAGGGTACGGGATGTAAAATAGGCATCAAACCCTAAACGGAGTTAAAAAGAAAAGGTCATTGCTTGTGGGGGACCACTGCAACATTTGCCAATAAAAATACTGTAATGGTTTTTCTTGGTTTCAGTGGACTGCATGCTCTTTTGTGTCAATCAAAGAAAAAAATAATAAACAGAAGAAAAAAATATTCTAATGCTGGCGTATACCTCTTTCTCTGTTTCAGTCTGTCAGACCAATGTGTGGCCTATAAATGACATCTTCACAATGAAATCTGTATTAGAGACCTTAGGGATGGATGACCCAAAGCTCATGGCATGCCCTGCATCTCTGGTGCGCTCGACCAGGGACAAAAGCATCTCTATCATCATCATGAAGATAGTAACTGGGACTTTTAGTGCTCACTATGGACCAGACTCTGTGCTTTACATAGATTTTATGTAAAGTGCACATGCAGTAGTGACTATTATGTCATC
Source organism: Lyroderma lyra (assembly GCA_004026885.1). Taxonomy (NCBI): domain Eukaryota; kingdom Metazoa; phylum Chordata; class Mammalia; order Chiroptera; family Megadermatidae; genus Lyroderma; species Lyroderma lyra. Next base: position 78,677 of record PVJL010005353.1, read on the forward strand.
TTAACAACCTATGCAGTAGTTATTATCACCCTATTTTGCTGATGGAAAAAAAACAAAGGCTTGATGAAATAATAATGTGCCCAAAGTCAACTATTTTGTCCTATTTTGCATCCCTGACAATGTGAGCTACTGGCCAGTGAACATCATTTTAAGAATCCTCTTTCATGTAGTAATGTCCCATTACGTAGCTGACTTCTCAGTCAAAGTGGATGTTTTTAAAGAAGCCATAGATAAACTGAGTCCAACATTAGCACAAAGAGTGTGAGATGAAGAGAGACTCGAAGGGCCAGGTCCCCGAGAAATCTCTTGGTACTTCATTAGGTTAGTGCAACGGAATATTCCAATGAAGCAATATGGTCTTGTGAGAACTGAACTGGATTCCAGCTCGATTCATCTCCCTAAGTCATGGAAATATGAGCAAGTACACATTTAACCTTTCTGATCCTCCTTTCATCTGCCCGTAAAAATGAAGATGATGCCACCTCCTTCCTCACCGTGTCCTGTTCGTAGCAGTGGGAGACGGGAAATTTACAGAGTTGAAGGTCAAGGACAGTAATATAAGAAGATGGGCTTACATTCACATAATTCATGAGACTGTCCAGAAAGAAATCCAGTCATAAATGCCTCTAATTTATACATAATACATGGCTGGATACTTTCTGGACAGTCCTCAGGGATTATTTAAATTTCTCCCTTAACTTCAACGTCATTAAAAGAAAAAAAAATTAGCTCCAGATTGTAAATTCCACAAGAGAAGACCATCAGGTTGATTTTATTTACCAATACATTCTGAGCACCAGATTCGTAGCTTGCCCTACAGTGAGCGTACCATAAATATCAAATTTGAATAATTAAGACAGTAAAAAAAGAAAAAACCTATAAAACAAAAGATTACAGAGCATTTTTAGGGTAAATAAAAATATTGGAAATCTCTTAGGCCCTTTTTCAGGCCACTGTCAGGACATGATGACGTTTGGACCAGGAGCACAGCCCACTGTCCCCATAGAGCCGCCGCAGGAACTGATTTAAGAAAAATCGGGCTGCCCTACTGGATCTCACTCTGGTATCAACGCCGACAGACTAACCCATCTGGCCGCAAGTGCTCCCCCACACACACCTGCTGCCACTCCAGACACCTGTGCAGGACAGTAACCTAACACCCCTAACTAAGGGGACTCTGGGGGAAAGACAGATGTGTCCTCTGCGTTTCCAAGGTCACTACACGTATGCCCTTGGCCGTGCACATACACACACATGCACGCACTGTGACGAGGGACAAATTCGTTTTTTTTTTTTTTCTGTCTTTGCCCTGTGCGGGGGTTAAAGGGAACCAGATTATTCAAGGGTGGCAGGCTGTGATGTTGGTGGCCCCGGTGGACCATGCTTCCTGGGCTTCCACCCCCGTGCAGTCCCTCCCCTCTTACGCACGGCCTTGTCGCTGGGACTGGTGGGTGCGGTGCAAGCGGAGCTTCGGGAGCCCTGGGCCCACTGAGGCCTGTGCCTGCGAAGTCCCGCCTCCCGGAAGCCAGCTTCCCCGTTCTAAGAGGTCGGCCGGGGGGATGGGAGGTCATTCGGAAAGCAAGTAGTCCAGCCAGACCCCAGCCTTCTCAGCGAACCTTCTTGCGCCATCCCGACCCCGCAGCGGAGCGCTGCTGGAGGACCCCGCAGCGGAGGCGCCCGGTTGCAGGCCGGGGGCGATGTGCGTTCGGAGCCATGGCGCTGGGGGCACTGTTCTGTACGTGGCCACCGTCAGCAGAAGCCCTCCCTCACTGTCGCAGCCCCCGCCCGGAGCGGCACGCAGACGGCCGCGCAGTCCTGAGGGAGAGGCGCCCTCCACGGGACGCCTGCGGCCGCACCACGCGGGGACCCCGCCGGCCAGCCGCAGAGCAGGCCCCGCCGCCACGCGCATGCGTGCCCCCGCTCGGGAACGGCGGCGGGAGCCTCGTCCTTAGAAACAAAGTCGGCCGCTTCGACGTGCCCACGGATGCGGCCGCACGCAGGGCAGGGCGGCGAACGCGGAACATTTATAAGACAAGGAAAGGGAGCGGAGGCCGCAGTCAGCCCCGCAGCCCTCTGGTCTCCGGGCGAACCCACCGGCTTCCCGAAAGCAGGCACGCCCGCGTGCCCTGGGGCAGGAGGTCAACGAAGGGCAAACGCCTTGGCCCAAACCTCTTCCTTGTCACTCAGGCGTCTGGCTGGCTCAGCTCTCTCCTCGGCGTCCTCCTCCTCTTCCCGCAGCCCGTGGCAGGCCCGCTGGCCACCCCAACCTGCAGGCTGAGGGCCGCTCGTGCATCTCAATTGCGTTTATATAAGAACTTTCTGGCGCTCTCATATACGATGCAGATTTTGATGCAGAAGGTCTGAGGTGGGACCAGAGCGGCTGCGTTGTTAACCAACCCCAGGTGATGCTCACTCTTCGAGCAGCAGGGCTGGGTGGGGGGTGGGAGGAATCCTGCGTTTTTTAACAAGCCTCAGGTGATGCTCATGCTGCCTTTCTTTTGAGAAGCAGGGTTCTAGAACAAACCCTGAGTTTCGGCGGGTAGGATTTGAGAGGTTCCAGCCCAAACTGTTAGACCTCAGCATTGCCACTTTCTCAGCCTCAAGCACGTGCCTTGGTTCAGATGACAGGATCTTGGCTCTGCTTCTGTAATTGAGACTTTGGCTTAGTCCCCTGCTCAGTAGGGCAGGAGCCCTGCCTGGCCATCCCGTGGCCTGCAGAGGACCCCCGGGGAGGCAGAGCAGGCCCGTTGTACCTGTTGACGGAGTTTTCCTGCAAGACTCTCTGTGTCATGGCTGCTCTGGGCCCCTTCACATCCTCCAAGGCTGCTTTCCTCTCATATGCCTCCTGTTAGTGCTCTGGGCTTTCCATCCCAAAATTCCAATCCTTGTGCTCTGTCTTACTGTTTCTAAGAAGGTGACCTGAAATAGCCCTGTGTCCTCACTGCCGCCTCTGAAGGTCTACGGGCCCTGAGGGGGAATCCCATTGCCTTCAGCCAGGTACCAACACAGCCTACAGACCTGATTTATTGCACTTGGGTTTAATGAGCTTCAGCGATGTTGTGTTTTTTACATATTGAAGGCAAGACCCTCCCCCAGCAAAAAGGTTTCAACTCGCTCCATTGCCAATTCCCGTTTTGTTGTGGTGGTCTGGAACTGGACTGGCTACGTCTCCGAGGTCTGCATGTACATGGTCAGGCACTGGGATGGGTAGGTCCATCAAAATGGTGAAACTGGCCACTGGGCTCACCACGCTGCTACAAAAGCCATTGTCAGAAAACAGAGCTCCTTTCAGACAATTGGAAGCAGCAGGGGCAGAGGTCAAACAGATGCTATTGAATTAGTGAAGCCTGGCTGACTTGCCTTAGTAGAGTCAGATTTAAGACCTAACAGTTTATTTACTTCTTTTTAGCTGGACTATGACCAAATAGAAATTAATTCTCATGGGTTCCTTCTATTCATTCTCCATCACAAAGAATAAAATTGTCCATGGGATATTTAAGTTTTCAAAAGGGACTTGCTAGAGCCATGCACTCACGGTGCCTCGGGATATACTTGGCAGCCCATTGGGTAGGTACGCTGCACACCTCTGCTTTTATTTGTACATTAGGAACTTCTGCTGGGGTGCAGGGGTGGGGATGCGGTCTGAAGCTTTCCTTCCGGCTGCAGTCACTAATCCATCACTCTGGACCTGTCATTAGTTTCTGTAGCCTAATAATTTTACATATCTTCTTTTTTTTAATGAATAGGTGATTTAATAGAAGATGTACAGTCACCAGGGTGTAATGGAGAGTTAGGGATAGAAGCAGAAATTAGAATAACTCTAATAATTTGATTTAATAATATATGTATATAGGTGTGTGTGCGTGTGTGTATCACAGTGAATTGAGACTTTTTCTCATTCCTATTATAGCCCAGAAGAAAAGTGATCTCTATACACAATAAAGGTACTCTTAGTTAAATTATCAGAGATTTTCAATGTAATCTAAGGCACTGAGAGTAGGGTTTCAGTTCACTGGAAACAGAATCAGAATTATGTTAAAGGAGAAACATTATTCTTTTATGTGGAGCAGATGAAATTCTTACAATGAAATTTTTCCTTCTGTTTGACAAATTATTTTAACTTCAGAAAACCTCCAGGTGGTTCCAAAGCAAATGTCCCATTGGGTACACATTGTATAACATTCCTATCATCTTGGATATGAACTTAGAACAGCATAGGAATAATCAGTAGGGTTTTAGCCAACATTATGACTATACATATCCTGGTCTTTCCTCTTTTAACTGGGTTACTGCCCTTAAACACCCCCTACAGTTTGTGGTTGAGACAAGAGTGTGCAAATCCATAGACACACAGTTGATCCTGGGAGGCACATTTGGGAGGTGACCTTTCCAGCCAAGAAGGAAAAATGTTCTCACAAGTGCATGGTACAAAAGGAAAGCAATCAGAGGGTCAAGAGGGGCTCAGAGGACACAGCTGCCTGCATGACCAGGGAGAAGGGCAACTGACACACACTAACACCATTTCCCATGGCCTGAGAAAGTGACCAGTAGCCCTGATGGCTGCTTTATCCATGCAAGTCATGCACCGAGGTTAGAACATCCCTGTCAGCCTGCATGGCGGGGGGCACCCAACGTGGGCTTCTTACCAGCCTACAGAGGGGAGGCTCTTAGCTCTTCTTTGCCTGCTTCTGACTCAGGAAAAAGGTGCTCATGTTTCAGAGACACACAGCTACTGGCAACGTCACAGGCATGCACACCAACAGAACAGATGAATGAATTGATGAATAGAAGAGAAAAAGCAAACAAAGGTGGGGGTAGAGGGGGAGAGAGAGAAAGGGAGAGAGAGGAGAAAAGGGGAGGAGGAGGAGAGGGAGGTGGGGAAGGGAGGAGGAGAGGAGAAGAGAGAAGATGAGGGGAAAGGAGGTAAGGGAGGGAAGGAGGGGATGGAAAGAGGAGGGGAGAGGAGAAAAGGGAAGACACAGACCCCGAGGAGGAGAAGCCAGGGACTCCTTTTCCCTGCTCCTGAGAGGACAAATCAGAACAGCAAACTTTAAAAGTGGGTCTCTATTTGTTTTATGCCTGTTTCTATGTCTATGATATCACTCATAGTAGTGGGTTAAACTGTGGCCCTGATAAAGATGTGTTCATGTCCTAACACTCTGAATTTAGATCTTGTTATACAACATCCAAATGTTAATACAACATTTGGATCTTGTTATACAACATCCAAATACAACATTGCAACTGTAATGAAGTTAAGGATCTCAACATGAGATCATCCTGGATTATCTGCATGGGCTCTAAATTCAATGACAAGTATCCTTATAAATAGTGACGCATGGGGGGGCAGGGGCCCTGAAGAAGGTCATGGGCAGATGGAGGCAGAAATGGAGTGATACAGCCACAAGCCATGCAAAACCCAAAGCCACCTGAAGCTTCAAGGAACCTCCCATCGAGCCTTTGAAGGAAGCGTGGCCACGATGACAACTTCATTCTGGACGTTAGGCCTCCAGAAGTGTAAGATAATACATGTCCATTTTAAGCCACCAAATATGTGGTCATTTGTTACATCAGCCCCAGGAAAGTAATTCCACCCCCCCAACACACAAAGTGAAATAAATCCTGTGGTAGCATGCCATTCTACAGCTTCTGCCTGGTCTGCATTGACAACATTTATTTCTCAGATGTTGCAAACTGATGGCTTGGGGAACATATTTAACTTATAGACTTGTCCTTTCTATTTTATCCTGGAGTATTTTTAAAACTAATTTAACAAATCAGGATGTTTTGCTTGTAAGTCCAGATTTCTGGCTTTACGTGCTGGTCCAGTTAGAACCGGAAACACTGGCGGGTGCAGAAGAATGGCTCTTCCCTTCCCAGGGGACTGAGCGCTTCTGCTCACAGTATGTCCCCACCACCTCTGACCGAGTCAGCGTTTTTAAGATGTGTGTGCTTGTTACGGTAGACACTGCACTTTCCATCACCAAGAAATGCCTCTCTCACTTGAATACACCTTTGCTGCAATGTGCGTGATCTACAAAGCCCACTGGAATGAGAAATACCATCTCAGGCTCCTAAGATCATATTCTTGAAAAAGTTACTACAAAGACAGTGAAGTTGGAAGGGCAGCAGGATACGAAATTGACCCAGAGGAATCATGTATCTTCATATATGCAAACAAAATTATTTAGAAGATGAAGTGGAAGGGAAGACCACAATAAAAATAGCTGCCCAAACAAAGCAGAACAAACAAAAACCAAAAGAGAAACAAACAAGAACCCACCACCCTAGCTAAGAATAAGTGTATGTCTCCATTGAATCTGGTTGGCTTTCGTCTGTCGGTGAAGTTTTAAGGTTTCCCTTAGGTCCATTTTCTTGAAGCTAATTTGTAAGTTTTATGTGATTTCAATAAAAATACTAATTTGTTTCCCCTAGAGCTGTAACGTGTTCCTTTTAAAGTTCATTTTAAAAAAATGAGAACCAGGAGCATTCTGAAAAGAAGAGCAATCGAGCATGAGCGTTTCGGGGGTTGGGTAGGGGAGGTGACAAAGAAGGGGGTGAGTCTGACCAGGTACGGTATTATACCAACAGATGGCAGGTTCTCAAGGCCTGAAAAAGAGTAGCTCTGACACAAAAATAAGGAGATCAGTGGGCCATTGGACTAGAACGGGAAGTCCAGAAATAAACCCCACTGCACGTGGCAATTTCATATAACAGAGAATGAAGGTAGCATTTGAAATCACTAGGGACACTCTGCCCTTTTAACAATACTCTCGTAAGCAGTAAGCATTGGCTAGTATGTTCACAAACTCAGAAGTTCCCCAGGTGAAATCTGAATCTGGTCCGAGTACACGGAGGGCAAGAAGCAACCGAAGAGAAGAGGCAGATGGGTAGGTGGCAGGTTTAAGAAGGAAGGGAACTCACTTCCAGGCTTGTCTCACGGGCCACAAGACAAGCGGGTCTCAGTGTGTGGCCACCAGTTTATTAGAAGTTTATATAGAGGTTTCAGCTGGGCTCGGTCACGTATTCAGTTTAGGTGGTCCCAACAACACATTCCTCGCTCAAGGCCACTTGCTTGAAATGGCTCTGACTGTGGGAACAGTGGGCAGAGTCTCCATTCCAAGGACGGGGGTGTGGGTATGGAGGTCCCGAGTGCCTGGGTCCGGGATCAACTGGAGGTCACATCCTCTCAATGATCTCCAACAAAATTGAATAATGACTAAATTGCGTCCCAGTAGAAATTTAACATTGTTAGTCCACAATAAAATGTGGAAAGCATGGATTTCGCCACGGGACTAAGTGAATCTGAGGTTTCCAGTCTCTATGAGGGGATGGAGTCTGCACATGTGTAGGAAGTGGGGTCCTGCAGCCTTGGTTTGTGGCCACGGGCTGCAGGTTCTGGTGCCACGCAGCGTGTCCTCTGCCACCCTGTGCACACAGCCCGACCTGTACTTGAGCAAGGCTTCTGGCAGTCACTTCCCTATCTACCTGTCAGGAAATCTGACATTCCAGGTAGACTGTGCCTGACCACTGTTTGCCTTCCCAACTCAAGTTCCTGCAAACATGAACTATAGTCAACTGAAGAAGTTGGAGACATGTGCAGCAGTTTGACAAGGAGGTCATTACTGATCTAGTGGGACAAATCTAGGCTCTCAGATGCACCCACGAATTTGCTGGCTGTATCTACTGATGAGAGCAGTGGAAGCCAGATGTCATTTTTGAGGAAACAAATAAGACTTATTGCAATGGAAATTATTCCACAAAGAACAAAAACCCCACAGGACGTGTTTACGGATGAGGAAGAGGGAATAATGTTTGCAATATTATTCTACAAAATGCCTCCAAAGGCCTGTTGCCTACTGTATAATGCTTGAAGGCCTACCATTTTTTTCATTCCTTTAAATTGTCTGGGAAACAGAAAGGCATTTTATGTAATCTGAGTATACTTATGTGGAAACGAATATGGGTCTAAACAGTACATATGCAGTTGATAGTTTCACAGTTAAAATGGTTAAAAGCAGACTGACACCAGAATTCTAGGGTTCAATTTCTAACTTGGTTACCTGTTAGCTAGATGACCTTGAGCAAATAACCTCACCAGTCCAAGTGACTGATCTACGAAATGGCGTGAGAATAACGCCTCTTCCACAGGACTGCTAGGGGGCTTCTTTGGGAGGACACACACAGCCATCAGAATGATGAACAGCACACAGCAGGAGTATAAACGTTAACGAAATTAAAAGACGATTAACACAGACACACATCAAGGTCAGAAAAAGAAAGAACGAGAGGAGGAAATTTAGGAAAACTTGAACTTTGAACCCTAGGGACCATGCATGAAACATTCACCTACCAACATCCTGGGTTTGAAGTCAGCTGGACCTGAGTTTGAATTGTGGGTCTGCCAACTACTAGCTGTTTCAGTTTACTTATCTCAGGCTAGGTTGATCACTTAGGGTCTATTGTTTGTGTTTTGTTGTTGAACTGTGTATTTGTTTGCTCATGCATTCATTCAGTTATTCCAGAACAGACTTAAAGTGACACTTCCATTTCTTCACCTATGAAATGAGGAGAGTACTACCTACCTCATCGATTGTTACAAAGATTTCAAGTATTAAGGCTAAACCAACTAACATCTTTTCTATTTTTTTAATTTTTCAAGTATAGTTGATATTCAATGTTGTATTAGTTTCAGGTGTATAGCATAAAGGTTAGACATTTATGTGATTTACCGGATGATCTCGACTGGTCTGGTACCCACCTGGCACCATACACAGTTATTACAATATTATTGACAATATTCCCTATGCTGTACATTACATCCCCGTGACTATTCTGTAACTGCCAATTTGTACATTTTCCTCCCTTCTCCTTCTTCACTGAGTCCCCCCAAGCCCCCTCCCATCTGGCAACCACCAGTTTGTTTTCTGTTCTCTATGAGTCTGCTGTGTTTTGTTTGTTGGTTTTTAGATTCTACCTGTAAGTGAAATCATATGGTATTTGTCTTAGAGTTGATGAGTAAACGCAGGTTCCTGTCTTTTTGGTAATGTATGTAGTTTTTAGTATCAGCTCCTAAGAGCAGCTGCCTTCCATCCTCGGATGCCCCACACTGCTGTCCTATCCCAGGTGCAGCCGTGTAAGCCGAACGCCGTGCAGCGCTGTTGCTCTGAGGCAGCTCGGGAGGCGCAGTCAGTAGAGATGAAGGATGAAAGCCATCCCTCTAGTGGACGCTTTAGGAGGTGAGGCTTGAAGAGCCGTCTCCCTGGAGGCCAGGGGCTGTGGTGTGTGGAACAGGTATTGGCCCAGGTGTGAAGAGCTCCTGCTTGCTTTCCTTCATCCCCACCCTCAGCATGACGCTCAACCTGAACCCCTGCCTGACCCGTTTAAATGTTCTGCACAGAACCGCGGGAAAGGGCTTGGCTCACATAGGTGACAATACTGTTTTGGGCTTGGGTTTCTATTGTCCTTGCTGTAAGTTCTTGCCTTCTTCCCCTTCTGCCTCCCCCCACATTACGTTACTGTCAAGATATTCCAAATTTCCATATTTTTCTTTCCTCCCCAGAACAATGAACCTAAGAACTGTGATGGGAAATTTGTTCACTCTTTACTGTGATCGTACTGGTGCTATGTTTCTAAAGCCATAAAAAAGGTGCAAACTCTTTGAATTGTCAATTATACTTCAAGGTGCTTATTCTAATGACATAACTGTGTATTTTAGAGAAGATAGATAAAATACTAAATTGCATTAAGGAATTAATTTTATTAGATGTGATGATAACACAGTGATGTGTAAGCAATAGGTCCTTAGTTTCTATCTGTTAGGAATAACATTTTCTGTAATATTTTAGGTGAGAAGATATCACATCTGAAAATTTACCTGAAATGTCCCTTCATAGTAAAAGAGAAAAGGGGGTAGTTAAAACATGATTAGCAAAATATTGATGGCATTTGAAGCTAGGTTATTGGTTCATGGGAGTTCATTATATGATGCTCTCTACCTTCATCTATGTTTGACAATCTCTAATAGAATATTTTTAAAGTAATTATGAAGATGATGATTAGAGCACTGTTTATAACGAGAACAACTTAGAACAATCACAAATTTCCAAGAACACATTATTAAATAATACCCATAGGCTGCAATACTATGCAGTCATCAGAATTTGACAGATAGGAAATTATAGTATTTAAGAGCATACTCAGGAAATGAGAATTCATATTATTATATTATAAAAGTTGAAAATACTTTGATTGTATGACTATTATATATAAATTGTATAGACAATGCATAACACTTTGCATTTATTATGTATGTAATTATATATAATAATGTTTTAAATATCTATATATTGCTCATCAAACATCAGTAGTGGGTTATTACTGGAGGGTGTCTGATAGTTATTTTACTTTTGGTTCATCCATGTTTTCTAATTTTGTATGTATAGTTATATACATCATTTGTATAAAGCAAAGCACAAACACAATTACAGATAAAACATATGTATGTAAGATAGATGATATATATCAAAATATATGTCCATTCCATTTCATATTCAATCTCTTGCAGGCAGTAAAATTTTGTAGAAGAGCAGTGTCCTCCAAGATAAGCTAATTCCTGTTTCCATGCACAACTAATGTTCACAAATGTAATCTATGAATCTCTCATTTATGACTTTACCTAAAATAGGTAGACTACATTATACATGTCACTAGTTCCTCCATCTACAACCACAGCAGACATCACCAATCACTCATGATAATGCGAAGGATCCTGATCTCCAGCTCTTTTACAGCTTAGTGCTTTAGAAAGCTAATGTTGATCTGGCATTTTTTCAAGATAAAACTTATATGCCATCCTTGATATCATTGTATACTTTCAAAAATTGTTCCTGGGAATTTTTTATATATCACACACTAATCTCAGATATAAAAACTTAAATAAATTAATGATAACACAATCTAATAGTTAATGGGTGAATTTATGCCTGAAGGTTTGGCCTAAATGCTTTTCATAGATTTTATATATTGCACATAAGAAAAAAAAACAAAAACAAAAACTGTTCTCTGCTCTCAAAGAACTCTCAGTTCTATAGCATCTCTGGGAAGATACGAAGGACAAACATATGCTGCTTTTGCTTAATTAATATAATATGTTCAGTATTTTAATGAAAGAAATGTGATTGCTGGTAGGGATGGTCTTTATAGAAAACCAAGAATAGTAGGGCGTACTGTAGACATTGTTCATGGATTGGACAGTGTCTTTAGTTTGATCTTGGTTGCAATATAAAGTGTTGTTTTGGTTTTTTTTTTTTTTGGTAGAACTTCAAAGATTTTAGCATTTTCTGTCATTTCCTACTGGTCCACCAAGGGGCTTCCTAGTGGGGCAAAGTTGAAAGGGAGAGGGAGCATATCCTAAAGTCCATAGTATGTGCATGTATGCACACACGCACACCCTTCCTGGCATTGCCTCCCTGCTGCCATCAGGGCTGAAGGCCTGCCTTCTGCAGACTGCTGTCGTGTGGAAAGCCTACTTAATAGCTTCCAGGCCAGATCCTTCTTTATCCTTTTTTTTTTTTTTTTCCTAAATCAAAACTTCCAGAATCAGTCATCTACCAGAGTTTCTCCTCTTGGTTTCCTAAACTCTAAGACCCCATTGTAGCCTCTGTTACTTTCTCAACATTCAGGAAGAAACATGACCGTAAGCTCCCAGATAGGCTATGGGCCCAATTACTGAGCTGGAGAAGATTATGTGAAATCCAAGACAATCACCAAGGATCTGCCGGAGAATTCCCCAACTGAGATCTGCCTTTCACGAAAGACGCCTTTAGCCGGGAAGAGGAGTGTTTGCCGAGGCCTGACGCCTGCATCTGCGTCTCCCTAGCACGGGGCTGTAACAACCCACAAGCACTCATGCGTGCGGAGTGGCTCTTTCCAGGAACTACCCTCTGTTCTCAATGAGGTATTTGCAGAGTATCTATGTCTAGAACAGTAGTTTATGTCCTGGCTACACACTGGAATTGTGTATGAAATTAAAAAAAGAAAGAGGTGTCACTCTGCCTGGTTCGCACGCCAGGCTGGAGGGCCCAGGCATGAGTAACTTCCCGCGTGATTGATGTGTAGTCTGGGTGGACAACATCCATTCTGGAACATTATGCAATTTGATTGCTCATATACCCACTTGACATACAGCCCCAGAAGAGTTGTCCAAGGCACACTAGGAACACAGAGGAGAAGGTCCCTTAACTTAAACATACCTATTGGTATATACAAGTCTATATGGGGGCTGTCTGGAGAGTACCCAGCCAAGTAATATGAAAATTAGAGGCACTGATGGCTGGCTTTTCTTCTGGACAGCCCTTGTATATCATGATTACTCAGATAATATCACATGCTTAAATGTCTTCTGAAACATCAAACAGGGACTGAAATATGTTGCCATAATTAATTGCAATCGAGTGCCATTCTTTGCAAATTGTTATTCATTATACAAAGCTTTCTAAAATTTTAATTAATGACACTCTGCTATATATAGAGTATACTCATATGTTTATTCAAGCCTGATATCATCCTAATGAACGTAGGACCAGATTTATGTTTCCATAGTAAATTGTGTGAACATTTGTCATATATAATTTTTGTGTGTGTGAAGAAGTGTTTATGGATTTTTGGAATCATATTAAATCATCATGATTACATTCATGTGTGTATATAATTTTCCAACAATCGTTAGCTTACAAAATAATGATTTTAACCCACAGAAAGTACTGAACAGTTCGACAAATGGAACCTTCCCATTTTTCCTGACAACAGCAGAGTGAAATCCAGACACACTTGTCAGGGAATTATTCTGCATCATGGAAGCTTCACATTTTATTTTTAATAACTGTACAAGAGCCACGTTGCCTGGTTACCATCTTCATTTTGTACTCTGATCTAAAAATGTCTCAGCAGCTAGGAGTTTTTGGTGAGTTCAAAACCTAAACTTACATAATCAAACAGCTATAACAATGCAGAAGGAATTTTACCAAAATGAGACTTCATTTTCTTTCTAATCACAGATTCAGCCACCGCCCAAAGATTGAGTGAAAAATTAAAAAAAAAAAAACCACAACATTTTGATGGAAGGACTTTTCTTACATAGGTCTGAGAGAAAATAAGAAAAGACTTGGAAAAAAAGAAAAAAGAAAACTTTAAAAAACAGTGTCTCAAGTGTATTTATGCTTTGCATTCCCATGGAAATATAAACCAAAGGAAAAAACTGAAGAAAGCTTAAATTGATGTTTAAAATATCATCTAATAATTTCATGACGAAGGTCACTTTCATTTTCTGGTATTTTCAGGTTTTAGTAAAACTGTCCTAACATTTGGCTTTTTGATCCCTATTCCTGAAAGTCCTACCGCATACTATGTTGACACAGGTTATTTCTCTGTATATTACTTGGCATATTAATAAACACATCATACTTTCAGAAATGTAAAAACTGCTGAGGATAGATGTCCTAAGTAAATAAATGTATTTATGCGATGACCAAGTTCAGGAAGCAAATTCAAATCATTTTATTCTTTCACCACCCAAGTCACCAAGACATTTCTGAGGAAAAGACATTGCATTATGTGCTGTAATAGGAGATGTTATTTGTTCTGAATTCTGCTCTCCTCTACTCTTGGGCAACTGTATCTTATTTTCTAGGAAGCCTCCCACACATTCATATAGCTAGCTATACAAGGTGTTGATTGACTGAGTTAGGGGTGAGCACCCAACCCAGCCTGGGTCAATCAAATTCCCTTCCTCGGAAACTGAAACTGGACGTAATGAAATTCCAGTCTCAAGAGAGACTTCTCACTTTAATAGATGTAAACTCAGGAGTTGTTGATAGCAGCCATGTAGGTTGGGAAGTAGAAAAAGTCATTTTGCATTAAAATAGAAGAATGAGACAATCAGAGGCCTAGGGAAGAGACATAGAGGAGGCAAAAAAAAAAAAAAAAGGTGTCCTGCATTTTCCACAGGGCTCAAGCACACAACTCGTTGGGTTTCTAGGACCTCAATACATTTCTAGCCCTTGGATTCTATAAGACACCTCTTTATCTTTCCAATAAATCAACCCTCTTCCTATGTGCTTAGGCAATCCCCAATGGACACCCGGCATTGACTGGCAAATATAAAGATTGTAACTAATATTGATGTGGGATAAGTCAGATATGGATCTGGTTCTCAAGGAGACTGCCACGAAGTAGGAGACACAAAGATAATTTTAACAAAAGGGAGAGAGTGGAAGTTACAGAGTTGAAATGGCAGACATTTTTATAGGAAGAAGCATTCACTTCTAGCTCTGGAGAAGCTGGATCAGAAGTTTTTCAGAGCAATGACATCCAAACAATGTATTTGAAATGTCTAGAATGATGATCAACTATATATATCTATATATCTATATATAGATATATATAGATATATAGATATATATAGAGAGAGATAGATATAGATATAGATATATAGATATATATAGATATAGATAGATAGATACAATTTTTTTTTAAGTCCTTGGTGTTACAAGAGTACAAATTTAATTTTCTGCCATTTGGCTCAGACACAGAAATCCTTGTTTTTTCCTCTTAACACAGAGTCCTGTTGGTGGGAGAGCTTCACACTCTGCATTTTAACATGCGTAATAGATGGACTTGGTATTCAGACTGCATGGCAACGTAATAAATCTGGTCTTGCCTTGGACACGATGTTTCCAACAACAGAATGCGGTCAGCATTGCTTGCACCAGAGCCCTACAGATAGCTTCCTCTTCCTCTAAGGATCAGGCAGCACACTAAGTGACAGGGGAGAATGTTGTGACTGTTACTGGCAGAGCCTGTGCTTGCTCCCTAGGTCAGTGACATCATTCAAAGACACACAGCCCTGTTTTAGTCACCAGGAATTGCTTCTTTGTCATCCAAGTTTCAAGTGTTTTGGATGAAATCATAAAAGGCATGATGGAGCAATTAATCACAGCAGACATTAATTAAAGCAAGAGGCCCCATGGTAGAGAGATTAGGAAACCATATAATACACAATCCCTGCCCCCCAAGGCACATTCGGTCTTTGGGGGTAGGTAAGAAAATAGAAACCATGACAGTAACAATCATACTGACCGTTTATTGAAAATAATAAATACTTATGCTGACTTAGAATTGTTACTGTGTCATTTTGATCCTCACCAACAACCTCTGAGTTAGCTATCATTATTATCCCCATTTAGTGAATGAATAAACTGAAACTTAGTGTAAATAATTTGCCCAAAAGCTCATAGCTAAGGTAGGGAACCTAAAGACAATCTGTGTGATTACAAAGGATAAGCTCTTAACCACAACGAAAGAAGAGAGAAGCACAAAGCTACATAAAAATGTCAAAGTACTCCATAAATGTTACAGAAATTTGGGGGACACAAAGGAATGCCAGGCTGGAGTTGTGTACCTTTGTACCATGGCAGAGTTATGATCTGAGTTCAGTCTTGAAGATGCAGAACTCATACAGACAGGAGGGACTGAAGACGGTGGAAGATGACAGCAAGAACGAAGAGGCGAGATGGTTGTACCACGTGTTTCTAGGTGATGAATAGTTAGGTTGGATTACAACGGATGCTTATGCAAAGGAGAGGCTCATGTAAAGGTATGATGGAACCACGTTGGGAGTATCTAAAGTATAGAAAGTTTGGATATTATCTCATGGGCATGCTGACATCACTGAAAGTTGGTTCTTAAAAATGGATAGTATGATGACAGAAATACCTGAGGAAGAATACACTAGCAAGGCTGGGAGGAGGGTTCACATTTGTTGAGTGATAGTATGATAGAAGCATTCATCTACGTGATCTATTCTAATTCTCACAACACCCTGAAATGTAGAAACTACACATGGATGTCAGGGAAGATGCTTCTTTCAAGGTCAACACTAGAAAGAGTAAGCACAGTATTTTTTTCTAGTCTATTCATTTGAAAATACATACTCAATAATTCAATGTGAAAAACACTAAGCAAAGAGACATTACAACATTATAATAAAAAATAATAGCAATGATCAATTTTGAGCATTTACTATTTCTAGGTTCTAAGTGAGTTATGTGAAATAACCTATTTAAAACTTCTAACATTCCTAAGATAAGTACAACATTCTACCCATTTTTCAGATGACAAAAGTGAAGCAGATATAGCATGGGTCATTTGCCCAGAGAAAGGGGCAAAGCGTTCTGTCATGTCTGAGGAGATGAGATTTCATCCAGATTCTCCAGCCCTAGAGCCTGTGCTCGTGGTTCTGCTATGACCCTCTCAATCACAGCAGCAGGTGACTAAGAAATAATATATATGTCACCCAGAGTAGGAAGTTTTACGGGGACAAATTGAAAACAGGACCTTAAGGCAGAAAAAGGAGACTTAATTATTGGATCTAGAGTTTGGGGTGGGAGGGGGAGGTTGAGGTTGGATTTAAGCATGAGCTGAGGGAATGATTTTTATTTATTTTTTATTTTTAAATAAAAAGATGATGTGATTGCCAAACCTTTAGGTTATGGTTGAACCATGAAGACAAAGGCTCTGAAGTGTAAAGATGTAGATTCAGAAATCAAACATATGTGGTGTTCGGAACTGAGAGAAAAAAAATAAGAAAAAAAAAAAAACAAGAAAAAAATGTATAAAGAAAGAAGGCTGGGACATGAAGAGATGAGTCATGAGAAATGCCCACAGTGAAGGCTGTCCAAGACAAACAAAGGAGCTGTGAATGGAAACAGAGGGGAAAATGTCACATAAGTGAAGAGGCCGTGGGATACTTGTAGCATCACACAGCTCAGTAAGATCTAGGGTTGGCTTCATTCACTTGTGACCAAAGACTCGTACAGGACTCCAAGTTTAGAAGGGCCCACACTTCAGTTAAATGTTCTCATGTCGCCATCTTGAAATTTCTAATAATTTCTGAACAAGGGGCTTCACATGTTTATTTTGTACTGGGCCCCATAAAATATCTATCTATCCATTTATCTACCTATCTATCTGTCTACCTACCTACCTATCTATCTATCTAGGTTCAGAAATATCTCAGGAGTCACTCTTTCCACTTCTCCATTCAATGATAAAATTCCCTTTAAAATTTTTCCAACAATATAGACTATCAAATTTGTCTGTAAATATATCCAGTCACAAGGAACTTGACCTATCATGGGGCCAGCCTATTGCATTCTCAGATAGACATAAACTTTGAGAAACTCTTGCTATAGTAAGCTAAAATCTGTGTGTAATTTGTATGCATTTGTCTCGGTCCTACTCCTGAAGAAACTAAATGTAAGTGTACTTGTGCTGCCATGTTCTCTCTACCTTTCACAATTTACCTGATTTCAGACATCTTGTCCCACCAATCCAATAAAGGGGTCACTGAGGACAAGGATGGAGTTAACACACAGGCGCTCAATAAATACTAATGAACTGAAGTGATTCTGAACCACATATCCTCAGTGGTTTCTCACTTTCAGAAAAGGTATTAAAATGCACTTATGGGCAAAGCCACCCAATTTAAGATTTCTGAATCTGTAGTTAATTAAAACTTAAATTAATTCCCACATGGTGTTCGTGAAAAAATTTAGGAGGCCATGGCCATGTTTATATACAATCTTCTCATTTTCTTTAACTTGCCCTAAAATGTGGGATCCTTCTTCATTAAGCTGACACCTGGGTCAGCTTAACTTGGGTACATCCCATATGTTGTGGGTCCCTTGAAAGCTGGGCTTCTCAAGCTGGGCACTACTGACACTGTGGCCAGATAATTCTTGGTTGTGGAGCTGTCCTACAAAATGTAGGATGGTTAGCAACATCTCTGGTTTTTACCCACCAGATGCCAATAGCATCCTCTTCACCCCAAATTGTGACACATCTAGGTCTCCAGGCATGGCCAAATGTCTACTGAGGGGTGACTCACCCTTGGGTGAGAACCACTGATACAAAGGGAAACAACTCTGCAGGATGGTTCTAAGTGGATGTGTGGTATTTGCTTCACCCAATTCCAGGGTTTTCTTACAATCCCACTGAGAGATTAATGTACGTCAGTGTGTGGTATATGGCAGCACTCCTTAAGTCATGTATAAATAATACGATGCTCAGAAGGGGAGTGACCAAAATGTCAGTATGGCACACTTCCCTGGGGGGAGGGCCTTAGTTTCTTCTTAGTACCTGTTTTTGGTTTACTAACTTCTTCACACTTCCCTTATTCTTTAAATTGTGAACAATTACAATGACTACTTACTATCGTCAGAGAAAAGTGGTGTTTTCATTTTGAAATCAAATAATGATCATGTGGATAGTAGGGGAAATGGAGTTTGTAGGTATTAACACGTTCCAGAAAGATTCATCAGACAAGCTCCTGGGGGACTCTGTATGTTCCCTTCTGCCTCCCCAAAACCCAAATCCTATAGTTTATAGAATCCGGGAATAGTATTAGAGTCTATGGAGTTCTTCTAGTTTATGATCCAAAACTATTCTACGTACGCACAGGAAGCAGCTGATACAATAAGCCAGGGAAAGTGCTCTAGAATGAAGGAGGTTACCCCAAGGCAAGAGAAACAATGGTGCTGTTGGCATCAGGTGACAAAGGAGACTTGGGCATTTCTCATGAAATAGGCCACTGAACTGAGTTCCTTTTATACACCTGCCTACTCACCCACCTAAAACATGTTTTCTTGACTACTAAGCTTTGGTCTTGATGACACCAAAAATAAATAAAGCACAAGACACTATTCTTGCACTTCCCAAAGCTTCATATAGGCATTCATACCAAAATAATAGCTATATAATAAAACATAGGTACATCAGAATGTCTCCAGCATGTTAATTCGTATTGCAAAACAATGAGAATTTATTAAATCTTAGGGTAGGTTAACTGGTGAGAATTTAACAGCCATCTTTTTCACTGTGCAAAATTTTTTTTGTTGTTGTTGTTTTTTTTTTTGTTTTTTTTTTTTGTTTTTTCTGTATGTGGGTAGCTCCCTGGCTGGGAATCGAACCCAGGCTGCAGTGCTGACAGTGCCAGTGCCAAAGCCTTAAGCCACTACACCACCAGGGAACCCCCCAAAATTTTTTTTAAAGAAAATAAAAATAAAATAGCAAGTAAGTTAAGGAGATCAGAGTTTTTACTACCTCAGACATCTCTCCTCAGATTCATCTTGTTAGTTTGTGTGGTTGCACTTTTATTCCATTATAACTTATAAATATAGGTTGTAGTAAGCCCAATATGTGGTTACAAGAATTTTTTTACTGTGACATTCTTTTTATAATTATTTTTTTCAGTTACATTTGACATTCAGTATTATTTTGTATTAGTTTCGGGTGTACTAATCAGCGTAGTGGTCAGACATTTATATAATTTATGCAGTGATTCCCCCTGATCAGTCTAGCACCCACCTGACACCATACATGCTTGTTGCAACATTACTGACTCTATTCTATACGCTGTAGGTACATCCCTAGGACTATTTTGTAACTACCAATTTGCATTTCTTAATCCCATCACCATTTTCATCCAGCTCCCAACACTTCTCCCCCATAGTAACCATCAATCAGTTTGTTCTCTGTATCTATGAGTCTGATTTTGTTTTGTTTGTTCATTTTATTTTGTTCTTCAGATTCCACATACAAGTGAGGTTACCTGGTATTTGTCTTGCTCTGTCATTTTATCCAAAAATGCCTCCTGGGCTTTCTTGGGTCTCACTGGTGACTATGATATAATTTTGACCAAGATCAGCCCTCTCAGAGATGAGAATCATAGATAAAAATGAATCATAATATTTTGGCTTTTTCTTTTCAGTGGGTGGAAAAATGGGGAGAAGAGATGCTGTCTGCAGTTAAATTCTGTACCAGATTTGGAAGAGAAAAAAGGGCAAGCAAGGAAAGTTATTTTAAATTTAATATGGAACGAAGGTGTACGCTATTGGATGTAACTCAAATGGAAGAGACAAAAGTGAATGAACTGTTCAAGGTCTATTTTCACTTTATATTTTTATTCAAAGGAAAAAATTTGTGAAGTAACAATATATTTATTTTATTATTGCTACTATTTTTCCTATCTCCTTGTAAAACAATTATTAAACGTACTGGGGTGACAGTGGTTAGTAAAACGATATAGGTTTGAAGTGTACAGTCCATAACACGTCATGTACATACTGTGTCGTGTGCTCACCGCCCAGTCAGGTCTCCGTCCATCACCACGTGTTGGACCCCTTTACCCGCTTCCGCCACCCTCTGCCCCCTTAACCCTCTGGTGTTTATTATTTTCGTTTGTCTTTTTTGTTTGTTGCTTTCAGTTTTATATCCCACATATGAGTGAAGTCATAGGGTTCTCAACTTCTCTGATTTATTCGCTTAGCATGATAGTCTCAAAATCCATCCATGTTAGCACAAATGACAAGAGTTCATCTTTCTTATGGCCCAGAATAGGCCATTGCACGAGGGCGGTCCGGAAAGTATCCGGCCACGCAATATGCAATATAAGAGGCATTTATGGCTGGATTTTTCCAGACAGCACAGTTACCACAGCTTCCTTAGCCAGTCATCTGTTGAAGGACATTTCGTTTTTTTCCATGTCTTGGCCACCATGATAATGCTGCAGTGAATACAGGAGAACATTCCTCTTTACATTTATCTTTACAGATAAATGTTTTCAGATTTTTGGGGTAGATACCCAGAAGAGGGAGTGCTGGGTCATATGGTAGTTCTATTTGCAATTTTGGGGGGAACCTCCATACTGTTTTCCATAGTTGCTATACCAATTTACATTCCCACCAATATAAAATTATACTTAAAGTGGGAAAAGAAGGAAAAGAAATAATAAAATCAAAACTGAATCTCCAAATGAGGATAGAGTCAGAGAGTATCAGGCTATTTTTAATGAGTTCAAATTGAAGTCCAAACCAATTATACTATGGCTATTCTTTAGGTCTAAAGTAAGGCAGTCATAGATGAATGAAAATCGTAAGAATTAGAGTGGTGACATAAGATTTCAGATAGAAAAATGTTTTCCCTATTTTACAAAGGACAATGAGTTACGCAAAGCCTTGACGCCGCTCTCTGGAAGATGTCTACGTGCCTACGTAACAAACGGTAGGTGAACACATAAAAAGAACGTATTCAATTACTCTACTAGCGAGCGGGCTAGAACAGAAAATCTGGGACATTTTACATGTCCCCAGTGGACATGTTTAGTTCATTACGGCCTTTTTCAGATCCTGTGAACAAACAAAAGAAATGCCGCGTGAACCTACCATTTGGAGAGACACGAGTAGGTGGGTTACAGCTGACTGAACTAAAGATAGCTTTTGAATAGTGGTTCAAAACACAGGAGAAGGCAAGACAGAAGGGAGAAGCAGTTTTTTGGAATCAGAAATCTGAGTTCACATTCAGGTTTCAGTCTCATCTAACCATCTGACTCTGGGCATGTTATTTAACTTGTCTAAGTCTGTGGTAGTTTATTTCTAAGATGGAGGTAACAATAACGTCTTAGGGTTTAAAATAACAAATGCTTTGTAACATTATAGAAAATAAGACATGTTAGATATATGCAGAGTGTGTAAGCTGAGAAAATTTCACATCTCATTATTGTCATAAGTACCATTCTTCATACTAATATTACACTACTGCAATCTAATGGGCAGTATCTAAGTGCTGAGCTCCAGTGGCTTCTGCGTGGTCCTGATCGTTTCACAGTTTTCATCGACAGCTTGTAGCATACACACTTAGGAGGTACATATTTTTACCAAATTCCTATGTAACTAGAAATGTAGACAAAAGCTAACAGTGTGATAGGAGACACAACGCTCTAAATAAATGAGATGAAATTGAGTGGAGCAAATATGCATACACATAGAACCATTTTAATTGTATATTACACATGAAGAAAATTACATAAAACTTATCTGCGTGGTAGAACGACGATTTATAAAGCAAGCATTCATGTAACGAACAATCAGGTCAAGAAGGAGAACACTGCTAGGCCTCAGAAGCGAGTCCTCTACCATCACATTCCCTGCCTGTCACTAGAAAATCATTATCGTGATTTTTATGATAAGGAGTCTTGCATTTTCTTTATAGCTGGACTACATTGCACATAATGCTAAACAGTACAGTATAATATTTTGAGCTTAATATAAGTGAACTTATACTACATGCACTTTGCACTTTGTATCTTTTATGCAACATTTTGTTTCAGTATGAACAGTCATTCCAATTGTTGCATTTCATTACAAACATTCATTTTCACTGCATAGTTTCAGGATATGAATACATCACAGTGTTTTTAATCCTTCCTATCATTGATGGGTAATTAAGTTGCTTTCCATGTTTGGCTCCTGGCCACAAAGATGCTGCAATATTTTTTGTTCATGTCTTGCAGCACATTTGTGTGCACATGGAAGATTATTCATGAAAAATAGATTGAAGTTACTATTTAAACGATATTTCCATTTTTCCATTGCCAAGCACATATAATTTCATTTATACCAGTTAAGTCTATTCTTTTGACACTTCTGTATATGAAAATACATGTAGAAATAAAAGTTTGAAAACTTTAATGATAATAGCTAAACGTATTTTGCATGAATTAAAGTTTAGCAATATATTTTGGCTACAAATAAGTGTTTTTTCTTTATCAATGCCTAACACATTCCTTTCAGAAAACCATAACTTACATTAAAATAAATGAAAGTCATATTCTATATGGCCAAATGGAACATGGTTTAATTTCCTAGAAGTACATTTTTCCTTATTTTGACAAGAAAGGATTTTTAAGGTATTTGTTAGCATTTTTTAAAGGGAGGCTTTCATTTCTTTCTTTAGCCCTAAGGGAAAATCTGAGTTCTAAATATTGTTTGAGGCTTTCCATTTAAAGGCAGTTTACAATGGAAGGCGAAATATCTTTATTGTTTGTATTATTAGCCACATGTATTGTTTAAAATCTATTTACGAGCAATTTGATCTCCGTAATACATTCCTTAACTTTATAACACGTATTGGAGGAAAGAGAGAAGGGAAAGGAAGGGCCATCCAAAGTTCTGTGCTCCCGGACACCCTGATGCTCTGAGGGACACCTAGAGTTCGGCTGTTTGGTGACTGTATGCACCTGCTCTGCCCAACATGGTAGCCTCCAGTCAAGTGTGGCTACTGAGCCACTGAACTGTGGCTAGGGCAACCGAGATGTTCTCTAAAGGGAAAAGACATCCAAGAGTCTATACACCCAGTAACAACAACAACAACAACAACAAATATATATATGTGTGTGTGTGTGTGTGTGTGTGTGTGTGTGTAATAGTCATTGTTTTCTATATGATTACATGTTGAAATGGTACTATTTTGGACAGATTGGGTAAAATAAAATACGGTATTAAAAGTAATTTCACCTATTTCTTTATATTTTTCTTAGTGCTATAAAATATAAAATTACATATATCTGTGCATTATATTTCTATTGGACAGCACTGTGACTGATCCTTAACAAAATAAAATACTGCAAAAGTTCATAGATAATTTTCAGGTTCATCTATTTATTTTGTGATAATCTTCAAATGGATATAAAGCTATGTTTTTGGCCTATAATGTCATAAAAGTTCATTTTTACACTTAGAGTAAGATCTAGGTAGCTGTCTACTGAGAATTATTAATATACCTAGATATAAAAACTAAACTCCAAAAGGAGCCTAGGGAAATTATAGTTCTACTTAAAAAGGCAAACATTAATGTTAATTAAAATAAATCTTGAGGCAGACTCATCTATTCCCACCGTGCTATGGATATACTTATGCATATTTCACCGGGTGATTTTTGGACGACTTAAATGCAGATGTGTTTCCGTTTGTAAATCTCTGTCTTCCAATGTAGTAGAGACAGTCCAAAGATCAGTTTCAGTAGTCTCAGGGGGAATATATGACGTTTCACATTGAAGTATTCCTTGATGATATGGCTCAAAAATTATCTACCCAAGTATGTTTTTCTTCATAGCATCTTATTTGATAGGTAAGTCTTACTCTGCAGTAATTCAATAGGAAATGTGTGTGTAAGCAGTGACTGAATTTGCATCCTTCTTTGTGTGGTTTGCATACAAGGTATTATTTCCTAGTAGCATGGGGATGGTTGAAAAGTGTATTTTCTTTTTTATCTATTTGGATCACAAAGTTTATAGTTTCCATTCCTTCATAAACCATCTTCATGCCAATTCCTATTTGCAGTATGTCCCTTCAGCTACCACTGTTCTACAAACCAAACAAAGAGCCAGATGGAAACACGTCTAACTTACTAGTATGTCTTAATGAGGCACCTCAAACCAGGGGTGTCCAACCTTGTGGCTTCCTTGGGCCACACTGGAAGAAGAAGAACTGTCTTGGGCCACACATAGAATACACTGACACTAATGACAGCTGATGAGCTCAAAAAAGGTCCGTGCATAATTTTTGTAATGTTTTCACAAAGTTTACAAATCTGTATTGGGCTGTACTCAAAGCCATCCTGGGCTGCATGTGGCCCTGGGGCCGCAGGTTGGACAAGCTCCCCTTAAACTATCTTCCATGAAAATTCATAAAGGCAAAGAGGATTGGATATTTCTTTCAGGATCAACAACTTGGTAACCAACAGCTTTATTCTGAAATTTGGGGTGTGAGGGTCTAGAATTTGGAACTAGGTTGAGCTGACATACAAGGCCACTCATGAATAGCATAAGACACGCTGCTGACTTGGCGTGGTTAAAAGTCCCAGTCAAGTCCCCTCCTGGAAGTCACACTCCGAGGTGGAGCGTGTGTGAGGTGGAGCGTAGAGGAGCTGCTCCCAAGTCCCTGAGTGAACTCACAGGGTGTGCTGCAGTGTGATTTCTCAGACTTAGGAAATCCACCAACTTCAAGGTCTGCTTCCTTCACGCAACTGCGACGGCAGTCTGTCCAACACTCATCTAATGTCATTTTGGGTTATGCACTTCCAAACTAAGTAAGAACCGTAGACACACCCTCACTCTCAAGCTAACCTGGTTTTTGGTATCAACCTCTGCTCTTGCTTTTTGTTTCCCGTGTTTCTTCAACCAAATTGGACTGCCTTCCATGTGCAAGTTATTATTCAGAACTCAAACATCAGTGAAAACAGCAGATGGAAATTTCTGCCCTGCAGGGTTTATAGTCTCCTCAAGGGAGCAGACACGGGTTTGCTGGCTGCAAGGGTACAACTCTGATGACCTGAGGCGGGTTCCCAGTGAAGTTCAAGAATGAGGCAAAGATACACACCATCACGGCCCTGTTTTGCACCACAATGGAGAACTTCTCTAACACAACAAAAGAAGAAAAAGAAGTGACGGGATTTGAAAGAAATCTTCTTCTTTTGCATCCAGTGTGCCTACCTGCATAGAAAGGTCCCAGTAACCCACCGGCAGTAGGAGCTCACAGGAGTACTCGGTAATTATAACAACTTCCACTCGCATCAGTAAGAACACTATAGAAATCTCAATAAAGGTCCAATTTACAACAGTAAAGTAAGTCATAAGGTGACCAAGGGAAAAAAAACTTAAAGAAAAGAGAGAGAGGTGAAGATCCATTACCAAGACATTTATAAAACAATACTGAAGAATGGCTCTTGGTTTTCTCATGTGAAAGGTTTGAATGCTAGTGATTCATAACTTATTTTGAATTGTAGACTTGAAAAAAAGAAAAGGTTGTGATATCACCTATGGCTCATCATCCTAGAAATAAGTGCAGGGACTTACAGCACGCTGGTGTCTGAGTGCGCGCCCAACCCCTGACGTCCTCTAGATGGTCTTAAACGCTCCTCCAGCTCTAAAATGATTCCAGGTACCTCACCACGATTGTTTTATGATAACATTAATTGAATATAATAAAACTCATGTTAGTAGTGAATATTTAATGAACATTTACTCTTTTCCAGGCACTATGCTAACTTCATCTGCAATACCTATGCTGCAGTCACTAGTATTTCCGCTTTATGGATGAGGGAATGGAGCCCAAAGAGATCACTCAGGCTCTGGTGATATACTGTCTCATAAAAGCAACTGATTAATCCTTTGTTTTTCTTTTTTCTAGAGAACTTAGTTTATATTCCTATAACCTTTGTCTGATGGTTTAATACTTGCCTTTCCCAATGGACTATAAACTCCAAGAACAGAGACCTTAATGAGTGTTGTTCAGCACTGTAATCCTATTATTTGCATGTTATGGAGGACTTAGTGATCACTCAATAATTATTGGGAGAATAAATTAATGAAAAAGTGAAAAAATGAATAAATAGGAATGAACCTGTCCAAATTTGCAGAGCTTTTGAGTAGGAAAAGCTGGAATTCCAGTCCTGATCTGAAGGATCCCAGAGTCCCACAGACTGCAAATGAAGTGTTACAACATATAAAACAAGAAAAATATAATGTTTTATGGGTAGTAAAGTTGAACATCAACTAGAAATACCCTAAGTAATAGAATAAAGCAAGGGAAGTAGAGAGATGGGACACAGACATACATGTGGGGAGAGGAAAACGGGCTCTGAGCTTTCCACTGGTCAGAGCTAAGGGAGAGAAACGATGGGTGGCTTTTGCTTCCAAATTCAAGTTTTTCACCACCTTGCACCTCCTGTCTTGTAACCTGCCATATCTACACACCTCGCCTTAGGACCTCAGAGCACACAGCCTTCCTTTCATAGTCTTCACCCCAACACAAATTTTTCATTAAGATTTTGGACATTACAGTGCAAAGAACACAGTTTCCCAAGCATTGTGTATTAGAGAGCACGATGTAAGCAGAAAGAGTGGACACGGGTCTGTCGGAGCAGTTCCATGGGACAGAGTGAAAACCTGGCCCCCGGTGCTGCTTCTTCATAAGCTGGAACAGTCTGGAGGACACATACCTCTGATTATATGCCACTGTGCTATCTTCAGGGAAGTTAGAATGTTTAAAGTTGAATGGATCTTGAAAACCTGCATTTTACCACCTAGGTAGGCTAAAAGGGTGTTGGGGTCCTCACCACCCCCTTCTCACCTTGGCACGTTTCAGAGCCAAGCAGGAATAGGTCACTGATTTACAAAGCAGGTGTCTCCACTGTTGATGTGCTCTGCATTCCAAGACAGAGGGGGACGAACGGAGAGGCTGAGAGAGAAGCAATGTGCAGAGACCCACCTGATGATCTACAAATTCATTCTTCATCAGGGAATGTATCCATCAGTATCTCGACTCTAGCCAGCTGCCCATGTAACACAAAATACCTTGTGAACAGGATATAATGTGTTCGGAACAGAATTTAATGGGCAGGGTACGAATTCTCTTTTTTCTTCTTGTTACAAACTAACTTCGTATCCTCAATGGCACCGATTTGCACAGCGGGATGTAAAACCTTCTTAAGGTGTCTCCAAAGTCGGTCATTCACACCACTGCCTGCACCCACGTGGGGCATGTCCAAGCTTTCTCAGAACAAGTCTGTATCTCTGTTAAAATGTTACCCATATTCATTAGGTTTTCTTAACAAGTGAATATGGACTCCCACATTTTGACCCTGCCGGCCTTTCCTGCTAGTTTCTCAAGTGGCTTTGATGAGTTTTAAATATCGCGTAGACCCAGATTAGAACAAAAATTAGGGGCAAGCTGCCTTTGCAGAAGGTCATCTGTTAGTGAAAAAGGAACAAGGAGAAGAGGAAGGTTTGGAGAGCTGGAGACCTAGGCAGATGACAGAAGGGAAGGCAGCAATGTCTGAGGTTGGGGTTAGGCTTCAGCCGCCATGGAGCCACTGCACGCTGTGCAGGTAAAGACGCGGAGAGCCAGAAGGGGCCCTCGAGGACATCCTGCGCCAGGACACAGGGCAGCAGTGTCCGGCTTTCTGGCTTCCCTGGGCCACACAGAAAATACTCTCACACTAACGATAGCTGGTGAGCTAAAAATCACACACACAAAAACTCATGTTTCAAGAATTTGTGTTGGGCCACGTTCAAAGCCGTCCCAGGCTGTGTGCTGGACATGCCTGATGTCAGGCAACCTCATATGCCTAGGCACAGAGGAAACATTTGTAAAATACGTTCCCCAAAATAACGTGACTTAAATTCTCAATCTCCACCAGGGGAACACATCCTCCTGAAAAACACTATAATTGCACTTGTTTACAGATTTATAGAACATTTGGGCAATTTCACACCAAAAAAAAAAAGAAGTAAAAGATATCTCAGAGAAACAGAATAATACCACTGTTTTGTAATTTTTAAGTTAAGAAAGAAAAAAAATTATAGATAAAGGTTTAGGAAAACAATGGAGGCAGTATGTTAGCTGTCTAGGGCTCAGGATATTGAGTTTGACAGTTCTTAGGTAAGTCACTGAGCATCTCTAAGTTTTAGAGGTCATGACAACGCATGTGAAATGCCCAGAAGATGCCTGTCACGTATTACGAGTTCAATAAACACACTTTGTTTAAGAACAATACTACAAAGGTGTGTTTTAGCCCACCAGGGAACTTTAATAATGAACTGGATTATTATTTCCGTTACATGTGAGAACAGCATTACGATTACGTAAGAGAACATTGCTAATTCTCAGAGAAACATACTGAAGTATGTAAGGGACAAAAGGTGTGAGGTGTCAGGTTTTCTGTGAAATGCTTACGTGAGGAATATAAAAGAGAGATGAGTCAAATGGGGCAGAATACCAGGGAATGCTGAGAGCAGGTGATGTACACATGGGAATTATTGCATTATTCTGTCCACTTTCAACCTAGGGTAATTTTTCCATAATAAAAATAGAAGTTTAATTAGTATTAGTCAATATATTACTTTGTGTTATACTGCAATATGTGATATTGTGATCACCGGAAATACGTATCTGATCTTCATCCCTGTTGACACAGAGCTCCTAACCCTCAGAATGTCCTACGTGATGAGTGCCTACAAGTGTTTATGCTAATGAGGTGGTGGCTCTTGGACAGCACCGAAGGGTACGGGCTGGTGGGTAGGAGATCCAGGGGAACCAAACTTGTGATTAGCGTTGGAACTTTCAGTCCCACCCCAACCCCATCTCCCATAACTGGAGACATGTTTAGTGGAGAGTGGCAGGAAAGTAAATACACCACCAAAGCCAATGATTCAATCAATCAGGCCTATGTGATGAAGCTCCCATAAAAGCCCAGAAAGGACTGGGGTGAGGGTTTCCGGGTGGGTGAACAGGTGGTGCACCTGGGCAGAACACGGAAGCTCCATGCCCTTCGCCCATACCTCACCCTCTGCTCCTCTTCTCCAGCTGAGCCTTAGTGACGTCCTTGGGTAATAAGCTGGTCATCCATTCACAGCAAATACAATGTTTCTGGGAGTTCTGTGAGCCCCTCTAGCAAATGAATGGAACAAAAGGATGGGAACCTTGGGACCTACAGTTGGTGACCAGAAGTCCAGGTGACAACGTGGACTTGGGATGGGCGTCTGAAGCTGGACTGAGGGGCCGTCTTGTGGGACTGAGCCCTTTACCTGTGGAATCTGACCCTGTCTCCAGTAGATAGTGTCAGAATTGAGTTGAATTGCAGGGTGTCCTACAGGTGTCCGAGAATCATTCGGTGGTGTGAGCAAACATCCCACATTGGAAAGGGTGCTTAGAATTGGTACAATATATTCTATAAATATTTAATTAATATTAGCTAATACTATGTTACGAAAATATACAATTGGCTGTTAAATGCCTCTAGAGTATTAACTGTCCTTGTCACAAACGGCATTACAACATAGGATGGATGCTAACATGGCATTATCTATAAAGAGAGGTTCAGGCAATGAGAGGCTCTTAATAATTGATCCATCTGGGTGGCAGGGGACCCCAGAACTCCAGTGTCTGATAAGATACTTGAGAATCCCTTCTTTCAAGGACTAGAGAATCCAGCCTGTCCTGATTTAAACAAATAAAAACTTCCCTTCATTTAAGTTTATATTGTCCAGGTGTCCAGTGACACGTAGGCTTGCTAGACTCAGGACATAAAATACCATAAAGGATCCATTTCTCTCCATTTTGAAACTCAGCTTTTTACTCTAGAGTTTCAGACTCAAGACTCACATGGTAGCAAGATGATGATGGTGACCCAAACCCTTTGCAACCTGCCGAACTTCAGGACAAGAAGACAGAAGAGAAATTCTCTTTCTCTGGAATGCTGTGAGTCCACTGAGTTGCCCTGGGTTGTGCGGCCACTTGACCAGCAGCCCCGGGAAGCCGTGCGGAGAGCTTCGTCCAGCCCTCACGTGCTCCGCCTAGAAGAGTCAGAGCTACCAACGCTGGGCGCGGGCGGGGCGTTCCCACAAGGTGACACAATCCCGGAAAATGACAGCAGCAGTCTCTCCAGATAACCGAGAACCGTGTGATCTCATCTTCCACGGAGACACAGAAATATCAGAGGATTTTTTGTGCAACGAGATTTTAGCACTGTGTATTTAACTAAATAGCAACTTCTGATGTCGCTGAGATGCTAAATGCAAGACTTTTGTGTTCTAATTAACACAACTAGCGTTCAGTATTTTTAACTTTTCTTATATAACTTTTTGTTATGTAAGTAGAACGATTTGGCCTTTTAAAGTAGCCGCTTAAAGACTTCCACTGTGTCTTTCTCCAAAGACCTGTTCACGTCTTGCAGGGGGTGCCAGCACGGTCTTCAAACACACAAGCGCAGCAGGGACTCTAACATCGGACGTCCCTTAATGGTTTCTTACGGTTTGAATACGTTTCCGGTCACTCGAGGTGACACACGAGGATGCTGCTCCTTCCCTCTGCCTCCTCCTCCTCCTCCTCTTTCCCACTCGCGCCGCCACCATCCTCGTCATCGCTACCCGGGCGCTCGCTGGGTGCCAGGCACTGCCCTCCGCGCTTTGCATACGCACCGCGTCATTCATTCCAACATTTTACACGAGGAAAGTCCCGTTCAGAGACGCGAAACAATTTACCCGGCTGACAGAGCTTGCACAGGACAAGGCGCACTGTTCCACTCAGTCCTCCCCGATGCCACAGGCTGTGCCCAACACCCTACGGTCACGCTGCCCGTCCACACGTACTGCTGGACTTGAACTTCTGGTGGAAGGATAAGAGTAAGAGCCCAAGTAGAAAAATCTCATTATTTTTCGTCTCCTGACCAAACGGAACGGCACTGTCCTCGGGTCAGTGAAACGTGTGCAATGAACTGGCCACAAGAAAACAAGGAGGCCTGCCCCTGACATCTTCACGTTGTTCCGGATTTGCTTTCTTCTAAAACGTTCCTGGGTCTACTCTGCCTAGAGCAATGGCCCTCAACTGGGAGCCATGGTGTCCCCCAGGGGCCATGGGGCAGTGACTGGAGGCATTTTTAGTTGTTAAAACTAGGAAGGGGTGCCGCTGGTATCTAGCGGGTAGAGGTCGGGGGTGCTGCTAAATATCCCACATTGTAAATGGCTGCCCCTCCCCCATCAACAAATTGTTATTTCCCAAAGC
>PVJL010005354.1:0-110137 GCA_004026885.1 Lyroderma lyra
GTTTTCTTGTGATGCGTGAATTTCTCATGAGTCGTGTCACTCAGGGTCCTCTTTCTTGGCTTCTGGATGGACATTCATATGTGTTTTCTGGAAGAGGCTTTAGGGACCTCCTCTCCAGTTGCCATCTTACCCTCTCTCCCCTTCACTTATTTTTCTACTTTTGTGGTTCCAGAATGATGACAAGGTAAGTAGTAAGAACTTATAGTACTAGGGTTGTCAGGACTTGCATGTGGAAGTAGGGTCCTCACTGTCTAGAGGTCCTACCTCTTATTGGCCCCTGAGAACTCAAGAGAGCCCATTTTATTTATTTCTTCCTTTATTTTATCCTCCTGTTCATTCATTCATTCATTCACTCATTTAAATTTTACTGTGCACAAGCTATGTGTAAGAACCTCTAACATTTCTAGTAGGGAATACAAACATGAAAAGCACTGGAATAAAAAAAGGAATATAAGCATTCAGAACAACCTCCAGGCTCTGAAAATTGTGGGTTAACACATGTCATTAAAGGGAGTTTAATCATATTATTATTCCTCCAGATCATAGCATAGCAGTCCCCAGTTACAAACATGCTTTGCTATGTAAGTTGTTTAGCTGGTTATTTGGAAATAAAAATATGCTTAAAGCAACTTTTTGATGATGTTCACTATTATATTTCCTTGAGAAAAATTTAGATAATTAAAAGAAGAAAAGTAAAATTCACTAATCCTACAACTCAAACTAAACATTGGTATCATATGTATAAACATACATATTATATATTCTGTCTTCTTAAATATAGGAGAATAGTATACAACTATTAGTAATGTTCTTTTTCTATGTATAGAATATGTATATTTATGTGTCACTTAAATATTCTTCTGCCCTACAATTTGCAATGATTGCATAGTAGTTCACCATATGGCTAGACTATATTTCCTTTAATTAATTCCTGAGTAATATTTTTACTATTATAAACAACAAAAGTATCCTTATAGAATCAAACCACATTTTTCATGTTCAATAGTTTGCTCAACACAAAAATAGCTGAAATGTACATTTCTAATGAACATTTTAGAATTTTTATTTTTGAAAATCCATATTTTAAGACTTTCTTATTGATTAAATTATTCTACAGATGTGAGCTCATATTCACCCCTGTCTCCTTGTTCTGGGAATATGATACAGAAGTGGAAAGACAAAATCTTGGCTTTCTTGTAGCTTACAGTTTTCTAAATCACTTAATACCCCCATTTTGTCCAAATATAACTTTCTCATTACTTTCTCTTTATTTCTCAGAGACAAAAATGTTCAAGGTTAATCCAACATATATCATATGGACCTCTTTTAGTACAGCAAAGCTTCAAGAAAAATGTCTTTACTGTTTTTATCACTCCAAAACACACTTTTTGTCTTCTCTCTTTCTCTCCCTCTCCCTCTCCCTCCTCTCCTTCTCCCTGTTCCCCCCTCTTTCTGTGTCTCTGTGTGTGTCTCTCTCTCTATTGATATATAGATAGATATAAAGAGGTGTATACATACATATGTGTGTGTGTGTGTGTGTGTGTGTTTAGAGAGATGAGAGAGAGAGAAAGATAGAGAGAGAGAGAGAGAGAGAGAGAGAGAGAGAGAGAGAGAGAGAGAGAGAGAGAGAGATATCCATTATGCTTATAATTGCTTTTTTTAAATACCTAGTTCCTGACAAGGTCAGGGGACTACATACCATTTTTACCCTGTCTTCTTAGTGCTTCACATAATGCCTAGTACATAGGAAATATTTGTTGAATTAATGAAAAAATGAATGAACCAGTGCCAATTTGTCAATTTGTTGTAGCAATATATCACACATCCTATGCCAATGTAGGTGATACTAGCACCCTTCCATTCTGCTGTTTTTTTTTTTCTTTTATTTCCTCTTCTAAAATTTTTACTGCCTCACCCTCCTTAATTCCCTTAAGGATACGTTTGCTCCTCTAAAAAGGCATGTAAAACTTTCCTGTTTAGTTTAGTTTAGTTTACTTTATTGTTTTATTTTACTTCAATGGATAGGAGGGTAAAAATTCAAAAGGAACACAATAAAAATAGTGAAAATATTCTCTTCCATCTCTGTCTTTCAACAACCCAGTTCTTGGAGACAATCTATATTACTAGTTTTCATCTGGTGTTTATGTTCAGAGATATTTTAGTCACAGAAAAAATATGTATCTTTTCTTTTTATTTGTCTAAATGATAGCATATTGTACTACAGTATTCTTTATATTGCAATTTGGAAATTTTCTATTGCCTATCTTCCAGGTTGCAATTTTGTGTGCAACCACTATTAAATCCATCTATTACATTAATAATTTCAGATATTGTATCTTTCAGTTCTAGAATTTCCATGTGATTCTTTTCTAATAGATTCAAATGCTTTTTTAAATTTCTTAAATTTCCATTAATTGCATCCATTTTCCCTTTATTTTCTTTGCTATACGAATTATAGTTATTTAACATCTTTGTTTGCCACGCCAACATAAGTATCACCTGTAGGTCAGCTTCTGTGTCTTCTTTTTCTCTCTATTAATTATTAATCCTATTTATTTGCCTCTAATGATTTTTGTAGTGAATATAAAAAATGGCATATAAAAGAACAATAGAGGTTGCAAATGTTGTTTTCCTCCAGAGAAGTTTTCTATTCCCTCTGTTATGAACACGATATCTGGCATAAAAAAATATGAGATCTGTGAAAAGGTAAGAAAGATAATGAAAATAGACTTACATATGATTCCTATCTTTGATTTACTAAAAAGGGACTCTAAAATAACTATGATTAACATGTTTATTAGCATTCTCTAGGGAAACAGAAACTATATATTTCTATTTCTATTATCTATCTATCTATCTATCTATCTATCTATCATCTATTTATCTATCTAGTATCTATCTATCTATCTGTCATCTATTGAGAGAGTTTTTAAGAAATGGCTTTACACAGTTATGGAAGGTGACTAGTCCAAAATTTGCAGAGTGGGCTGGCAGGCTAGAGACCAGGGGAAGACCAATGTTTCAGTTCAAGAGCAAAAGTAGTCTGCTAAAGCATTCCTTCTCAGAGGGAGATTATTCTTTTGTTCTATTCAGGCATTCAACCGATTGGATGAGGCCCACCTACATGATGGAGAACAATCTGCTTTACTCAGAGGCCACTGATTTTAATGTTAATCTTATCCAAAACACCCTCACAGAAATATCTGGAATGTTTGACCAAATATTTGGGCACTAGGGTCCATCCAAGTTGACGCATAAAATTAACCATCACAACATGTTTAAGAAATGGAGAGGTAAACAAAATAGATGAAAAGATGGAGAATTTCATCATAAAATTAAAATCCATAAAATAAATCAAGGACCTTGAGGGGGATATTTTCTTTATTAGTACCACAAGACTGCACATTATTTCAATTGGCCTTATGGAGGCTTTTGACCTGGCTCTCCAGCTTCCTGTGTAGCCTCAGGACAGAGCAGCTGTCTCATAGCGAGAGGTAACCATGCATTTGAGATGCCTGAAGGTTTCCGTTTGTCACTCCCACTTTCCACTACTGGTAAAAACTGTGTTGCTTCTTTTTATTCTTATGGAATTCTTCTGTGTGAGCTGACTTCAGTTTCTAGACGAAGTTGCAGGTAGTGGGTGGTGGTGAGGGGGAAGAAGTTGATGATCCTCTGAATTGTTCTTCCATATCTGGAATTCAAATTATTTAGTCTTTATGTCTGCAGCTCTCTAGTTACCTTTAAAAACATTATTTAATGTAATTTATACAGCTTTTCAAAATTGTATCAGAAAGAACATTAGTCTCTTATGACTATTATATTGTACCCAGAAACACAAGTTATATGTATTTTTTACTCATCTAATTCAGTGATTCTTGGTTATGAGTGCTCATTAAAACCATGTATATGAAACTTATAAAAAATGCAAAGTCCAGGCCACATACCAAATCTACCTGAATTAGAATCCCCAGATTAACCAATGACTTACTATTTCTAACATCTTTACTCTATCTCTCTACATCCATTTTAGTAGGTAAGATAGTACAAATTCATGTCCTATCTTACCTCTCCCCTATACCTATATCCACATTCTATGAGATATTTTAGCAATGAAGGAAGAAGCCAAATATTATTTATTGTTGGATTTCATCCATGCTTTTTCTTCCCCACAATTTTCATGTACGAATCAATGTTTTCTTATTTCCAACTTGGCTCTGTTTCTTAATCCCTTCCCTTCCGTTGTCCATTTATCTAACAAACATTTATTGAATACTTTTTACAAATGTCCTTGACAATAAGTTTAAGGGAATAAAATAATAAAAGTCATGTAACTCAGTCTAGCTAGGTAGATGGCTGTTTAAGAAGTGATCACAAAATAAAGTATACAATAGAACAGAGCATGCTGGACAGCATGAGTAATCTAATAGGGGTGAGGATGAGGAAGTCAAAGAATGTTTTGCAGAGAATCATTTCAGAGTTCTCTTTTTGAGGTTCACAATTTCTACATCTGTTAATGTTTGGGCCCTGGACCCTCTTCTAGTTTTCAGCAAGGTCCAACATTTTTAATGGGGCTCCAACAATTATGAGCTATCTATTCTCAGGTTTATGCTTTCTTAATACAAAATACCACTTTTTACCTCTTCTATCTCATGTTACCTTAAAATGTGTTCCACACTTGTACTGCTATATTATGGTGACTATTTCATCCTATCTTGGTGATACTTACATTATTTTAGTTTAAGTCTTTATGTTCAAGTTTAAAGTTCATTTTGTGTATCACAAATATTCTTTGCATTGATTAATATAGACTTCTGTAGTAATAAATATTAATATTTCATCCTGATAATTACTAGGTACTTCCATCACTATACTTTTTTGTTATATTGTACCTATTACCTTCTAAAATATAGTTTTGCCTAATTTCCCCTTTTTTGCCTCTAAAATTTAAATTCAAAGCCCTCTCAGTAAAGCTGAGTTGTATCCCAGCAAATTTATTTTTCTATTTCTAAGAATTATGAGATGTTTCCTGCCCTTGCATTAGGATCACCTCTGTGATAGCATAAACTTCTTTCCAGAAAAGCAAACCTTATTCTCCTTTAGTATCGTCTATCTAGCCAGTTGTCTGCTTCATGATTTTCTTTTACAAAGACCAAAGATAGAGAGAAAAACATCATCTGTGGCCTCAAATCCTTTAGTTTCCTACCTACAACTGCGGGTTCAAGAGTGATGCAAAGCAAATTTCTTTGGAACTCTACATAAATGAAACTATGTATATATATTGGTTCCCCTGGCTTGGTGGATTTGTTTTAAATAAATATTCTCTTTTCAGAGTGGACCTTCTTTATCCCAGCCTCGTCCCCAACCTCAGCCATCTGAAACTCCTGTTGTATGATGACATGATATTTTCTCTTTAAAACTGAATATGAAAGCCCCAACCATCACATCAAGCACAGATCCATCACAGCCACCACACAGAGAAAATTAACATTTGGCAACATTTATCATCTTCACTAGTGCTACTCACATCTGATAGGACCTGAGCCAGTATCCGTTGTTGCTGCGTACTCTTTAGTGAGTCTGAAAGTCAACTAAAGGGTATTATTCCTTTTATGGAGAGAGGACAGGAGCACAGAAACGCTTTTATGAAGGGAAACGGTTTCTTTCCAATCTTGGGGTCTCTTGAAATCAGCTCCCTATTCATCTGTGTTTCTTATGACATCAATAAAGTACTGAAGTTCCCCTTGTTCATTTGTTGACTCCCTACACTTTGCTTTCCTTTGCCCCACTCATGTTGAAAAATAGAGATATACATGTAGATAGAGGGGATTTTTATCCATAGTCTAGGCTGAAGAAAAATGTAGGCTATATATCTATGTTATATCTAGGTCATGGAAATATTATAATGCAACTCACAATAGACCAAAAGTTCATTTGAGGCTGTTGAACTTGCTTTGTAATCCAAGTTTTCTTAATTTCCTATGAGTAGTAGCCTTGCTCCCTGAACAATAGATATCAGGTATTTCTTTCTGCTATAAACAATGAGACTTATTTGGAATTAGAGGCAAACACATACATCCTTTTTTTGAAAGTTCGTCCATGAGAACTGAATGAGAAATATATAGTCACTAAAGAGATGTGAAGGTAGAAGTACATGATCAAATAGGAAAAGCATTTGTGATATTGTAGAGAAAGGTCAGAAAGATATCACCCCTGGGACAAATCCAGCCCACTCCCTGTTTTGATATCACTGGTGAGTTAAAAATGTTTTTTACTTTTTTAAATGATTGAAAACAAATTTAAAGAATAATATGGCATAATTCATTAAAATTATATGAAATTTCAGTATCTGTAAATAAAGTTTTATTGGTACATACTTGTTTGTTTACATACTGTCTATGAATGCTATCAAATGACAGAATTGAGTGTCTGCAACAGAGGTTATATGAGTCTATATGGTTTAGTAAAGCATAAAAATTTACTGCATGGCCTTTTATGTAAATGGCTTGCCATGCCTGTTCTAGAGCAGAACTGACCTAGGAGAGACTGCTTCTCTGTGATCATGTTAAATCACAATGCCATGCAAATGGGAATCAATGCCATCCTACATGATTTTTCATGATACTCAGAAACCCTCTGGGTGCTTAATGAAATTCCTCTCTCATTTTACAGTGCAGCTATGCCAAACCCTTTCATTTTCCTTGAGACCCCACCTGTCATGACTACCGTTCACGTTCTCACCAACTGACCTCATTTTCTATTTTCTCTCAAAGAAAATGAGGCTGTTAGGTGTGAGCTACCTCCAGCTGCTTCTTCCTCTCCCATTATTTGCATCTTGAACCCATCTTGTCTCCCTTTTCTAGCTCTCAGTTTAGAATTTAAGACATATCCCTCCACCTTCATTTATTTTTTTCTTATCCAGGATTTTATTCCATCAAAAATTATTTTTCTCCTCTACATATCTACCCTCAAATGGTTTCCTATGTCACAACTCATAAACATAATTTATCAGACAAAGAAAATCAAATAATGAGAATTTTAAAAATTATCTCAAGCTCATGACCTCCTTTAACCACCAGTATTTCCTTTTTTTTCCTCACAACTAACCTCCTTGAAAAAGTACTCTTTGTTCACTCTTTTTAACCATCTCCTTCACTTCTCAACCCACAGAAATCTTAGACACGAACAAGCTTGATATACAGATTCCGGCGGAAGTAACACTCAGACGTGATTTATGATTTTATTACAAATTATAGCTTGACATGCTTATGATTTTGTAATAAAATATTTGGCATAGATTACCATCTCATAAAAAGGGGCATTATTTGTGTAACCATAAGCATGTGTAGTTATGAATCTGTAATAAAATCATAACTCAAGTCCGGACATTACTTCTGTTGAACCCTGTATTTGGGAGAATACATCAAGGTGGGAGTGAGGAGTCAGGTTCAAAAGGACCTTAAATTCTATTGCTAAGGACTTTGAACTTGATCCTAAGAGTGAAGACAGCTATTGAAACATTTCAACCTTTGTCTCTTATCTATTATTTTTTTCTGATGCATTACATGCTTGTTTAGTCCCTTCACATCCTCACATATTGTACTTCATAAGAAGTCCTCAACATCTGAATTATAATAGAGGATCCTGCAAATACTCAGTGGACCAATGGGTCAAGATGATTAGCCTTGTATTCTTCTAGAGAGACTTGAAAAACCTGGTGGGTCATCAAAAGGAAAGACATGCTCTGATAGATGTTTCAGAAAAATGACTCATAAAAGAATGAGGAGTGAATTTAATTTGATGAACCTGGAAGCAAAGAGATAAGTTGGGAAACTTAATATAGTCCAGGTGGGCAATAATGATAACTTGGGCCAAAGGCTTCAACTTACAGCAGAGGGTTTTATGAGGGTCACTAAAATCAGGTAAGAAATGAAACTGAGCACTTTGGGGAAAGATGCTTTTTAAGTTCACAATAAAGGCTTCACAATGATTAAGTATAACCTTTTCACTTTTAAAGCTGTCACATTTCTTTTAGTTCAGAGCATTTATGAGTAACTGTGTGCCATTAGAGGCAATGTCTTTGGGACCTATATCATCACACCAGTGAGAATGCTTGCCTCTTGTGGAGCTATTACCATAAGGATCCATCTATTGAAGTCTGATGTCCAAAATCCTAATTTCCCCATAGTGGTCCATATCACATTTCCATTATAATAAACTTCATGAGGGCAGGCAATCAATCCACCTTATCACTCCAGTGCCTAGTACATACCGTTGCACTGACTGGCATATGTCATTACAGTGCCTGGTATGACTTTGTACACAGTAAACATTCAAACATATTTTGAGTGAATGAGTGGGTAAAGGAACCTGTGAACTTGGAAATGACTGTTGCCATTCATTCAACTTTTATTAATTATCTACTAAAACATACTTTGTATTCAGAACTGTTCTAGACCTGGGGTTTGAGTGTAACGACAAACATGCTGTTTTTAGCGAGTTTTAGGTCTAGTTTGCGGAGAATACCAAAGAGATAATGTCAGTACTTTGAATATGTTCTTTTGATGCACATAACACGAGTGCCTTCGAAGAAAGGAGAGGGGTGTTGGCTTCCCACACAAGACTGTGTTTTAAGCTGAAGCTGAAGGCAAATAGTAATTCACCAGGAAAAGGTAGGATGGGGAGAGCAATTAAACAGAGGATGCAGTGTAGGTGAGAGAGAAGATGGAAGGTGTAGCAGATGGAAGCAGTTCATTGTTACTGGGAGAAAGAGTTTAAAGGGCCAAATGGTGAACGATGAAGCTGGAGAAAAAAAAATGAGGAGGAGCTTCTGTACTGAGGAGTTTGGACTTGATATGTAGGACCGAGAATGGTGAATCTTTAAAGGAGTTACCTCCAATTAAGATAGAATTCAGATTAAGTGAGGTTTAAAATAAAAATACAGAAGAGAAGAGAGAGCTCCGACTACAGGCTGTGTACCAGGTACTGAGGATGTGGGCTTCTGATGATAATGGTTAAATTTTTAGTGTATATTCTGCAGTAAAACATTTGGGGAAGGTGGTTAGTGTCTATCATTGTATGGATCATTCTGTAAAATTAAAGAAGCTTTTGTAGGTTCAGCTGATAATTAGTCAAGCCTCTTAATGTTCTCTCTATGGGGAAATATGTGCGGAGTCCTAATTATGACCTTAAAAATAGATTTCAGAAATACTACCTGTGATTCAAACATTGTTTTAGGTAAGTTATAGATTAAAAAAAAAATTAGAGTAATGTACAGATGAACATGACAGTTGAGCTATATAAAATCAGAACCAATATTTCCTTAAGATATCATCAACATGGAAAGTAATCTAAAGAGAATCTTGTACCAAATTCACAGAAATTAAATTCAAAACAATCAAATTATAGAGAAGATAAGCAATATGCATTAAAAGGGAATAACTTATTGATACTGACAAAAGCTTTATTTTATATTAACTTGAGGGGGTACATCATACAAAGAACAACTTAGTATTTTGCCAGAGAGCATCTCATTTACTAAATCATAGATGGGCAAACTTCAAATTATAGGACTTCCATGAAGATCTAATCTATCTCACGTTTCAAAAAATAGTTTTGGGGTACATAGTATATGCAAATCACTATATAAGTGCTAGGAAAACATAGAAACGTGCTAGTGAAAGTAGACTACTGCCCACAAGGAAAATTTAAGTTAGTGAGGGAGCTATACAGAAGAGGTAACTAATAATACCACAGTCTTTGTAATAACTAAGTAGGAAATGAATTAGTGATAAGATAGTCAAGATCATTGTGGTTCTGATGAGTGAGCAATTAAATTTAGCTGGAAGTGGAATATTAGTTGAGTCCTAAATCTTGGATCGATTTTTAATAAGCAGAGAAAAGGGAAAAGACCATCTGGTTTTCCACTTATCATACTATTCAAACTATACTGTAAAACATTTCCAATAACATCCTAATTGCTATTTCTAATAGTTTTTCCTTAGCTTTCAGTGCATATCCTCTTGGCAGAATTTGACTTTAAAAATTTCTCCTTTTCTGGTTTCTATGTTCTCTGAGTGCCAACAAAGTGTTATTTCTTTGGTTGGATTTTCTTTCCGCTATAGGGTGGGTCAGGAATATTTAGTGCAATAAATTATATTATGCCTATTTCTACCTTTTACTGCCCCTGTTGTTCAGGTTTACTTTTCAGACACAGGTAGTAGAACTGAGGAAAGTGGTCTGTAATTTGCAATGTCTGGTGTAAGGACATTCCTGCTAGGCTGCTGGAGGATGAGATAGATCGGTGGTCTTCAGTCTTGGCTGCTCAGTGGAATGGCCTAACTCCGAGTATGCTTCTTTCCCCACTTCACTCCTTAAGATTTTGAATCTCTAAAGTTGAGTTAAAAAAAGCCACTGATACACTGGTAAAGCTGATACACTGGTAGCAATGATAAATCTTAGGCTCAAATTTGTGGGATCCATTCTAGTACAGGTATTTTATGCTGCAAACCACTGCATCTAAGTTGGAAAAATGAATGAAGATATAAAAGAGGTGGCAAAACTGCTGCATGCAAATATGAGCACAAGCAACTAATTGTTCTGTGCTTATGTTCCTTTAGTCCTATGGCCAGGTTGATGCTTTGATCCATCTGCTTGTTAATGGAGTGTTATACTCTTAAAACCCATGGGTTATTGTTGTTATGCTTGTGAAATAGTATATGATGGTGCTGCAGCCTCTGAGCTTGAACCCTTGGTGGGCAGTGACCTTTCCAGTCTCTGAGTGATTAAAGCTCCTATTAATTTCCTGCAGGGATACTGGCACCCTGAGGCAGTTGAGCAGTGGGACTTCATTAACATGTGGGGCTCTAATTGGACTGCAAAGGATTTGTTTCTGTCCTCAGTCTGATACCTAATGAAGCTATAAATATAGACATGTAAGAAAAACATAAAACCATAAGCGAAAGAAAGAGGTGTTGACATGTCCAGGGCAGATCTT
Source organism: Lyroderma lyra (assembly GCA_004026885.1). Taxonomy (NCBI): domain Eukaryota; kingdom Metazoa; phylum Chordata; class Mammalia; order Chiroptera; family Megadermatidae; genus Lyroderma; species Lyroderma lyra. The sequence continues at coordinate 10,994 of PVJL010005354.1, forward strand.
TAAACCAAACAACCAAGCTGTTTTCTTCCCTCTCACTCTCCTGGGGGCTAATCAGGCTCTTCCAGAAAACTGCATGTGGACAGAATGGCACCGTGTGGGACAAAATCTGAGGGCGTCTAGATCAGTCCTGGAAATAATTATTGATTGGGTTATATTGTCAAATCCCTCCTGAGCCTATGATTTTATAAACTATGAACAGTATGTCTAAGGGAAGGTGAATAAAACTGATGTTGAAAAGAGAAGAAAGAATTTAATAAGAATCTTTATGTCTGGGCAGGGTTTCAATAGCGGGAATAATGACCACATTCTTTGTTTCCCAAACAAGATAGGAAATGAATTTAGATGGCCTCCGAGAGCAGTTTGATTGGCTAATTAATATTTGGGGGGCCTTTATGAGGTTATAAACCTTGTGCAAAGATGAGGAGGTAGTTAATGCACAACTCTTGTGGGTACCTAAAACTATGCTGTTTCAAATGCCCTCATACTGACAGCAAACCAATCAGTTGAGTTTCCAGGAAGCACTATTAAATGCAGGAATGAATTTGCAGATTGGCTGCGTTAGTTCCCTCCCCGTGAAGATCTTTATAAACAAGAAGGAAATTCATCCAACTGAAGTTAAGGAACTGGAGTGATTTCAAATGGGAAATTAGCTCTATAAAGAGTCAGCCTACAACATAAGTGACAGGTGGCCCTCTCCTACCCTCTACCACCAGAAGTGTTTGAAGAGCAGACATCCTGAAGGAACAGCCACCAAATTCCACATTCAGCATGCTCTTTGGTGATTTCTTCTGACCTGTGTCTAGACATGCTGTTTGAACATCTCCATCACTAGAGCTCTTCCTTTCTTTATGCAGGTAGGCAAGGCTACCTGGGAATGGGCATTCTGAATACCTAACAGAAAGGGTTCCCAAGGCACAACTGAACTTGAGGACTGATTTGTGGTTGTACGTCCATGATTTCTGAATTTCCCTTCACTCAGGTCTGGCAGCCTACACAAAATTAGGCTGACCAGACATACCATTTGAAATAAGACAGTACTGCTGTTTTCTGTCCCATTTAAAATGGTGTGTCTGGTCAGCCTACTAACAGTTTGAATTTAGTCCTGTGAAACCAGGCTGACCAGACGTACCATTTGAAACAGGACAGGACCATTGTTTTCTGTTTAAAACACTACGTCTGGTCAGCCTACAGATAAGTGGCCTATGGAAGCCAATTTAAGAAAATGGAGAGAGAAGACCATGTACCTTGGTCCCACAGGCGAAAACCCTCAGCATTGTAAGACCTACTTGTTGGCCAGCCCCATTCAGAAACAGTGTGCATTCTTAAATTGGGGTGAATAAGCACCATACAGAGACCCATCTTCATAGGATTTAACTATAAATCATAAATAGATACTCAGAAATATTTTTTAACTAAAGTTTTTATTTTTTAAGATGACATTTTAAATAGATGGGCTACCGTTGTGTTGTTATACTTATTGGATCTTCCAGTCTCTTATTAACCCTTGGGAACATTTAGAAACGTAATATTAAAAATGTTGTTAACATTCACAATCTATAACTAGGAGCATAAAAAAGAAGGCCCCTAAGCCCATGTGGACTTAAACAAAACGGTCCTCGTAAAGCAGGAGCCCAGTGCCTGACACGTGGGTAAACCGTAAGTGCTCATTATTGCAGGGCGAGCTTTGTCCTCATGAGGTTCCTAGTCAGTCCTCGATCATAGTGAGGCCGGGTGGGATGCGTAGGGAACATCAGGTCCCTCTTACCACCTAATGTGGCCATTGTACTGCCCGTTAACCTTCCAATCACAGTGGACAAGGAAAATTAGTCTTTAGTCATTTTTGCTGCTTATTAGTTTCAGTGAATGGTTTACTAAGGAAGCTGGTTAGCATTATATACTATTATTGACTAAAATTATTTTTGTATTAATGTTTTGCTTCTTTTCTTTTTTCTTTTAAACCCCAAGGGTGAGTGGTGCTTTCTCTTTAAGCTCTCTAGACAGCTTCCTTTAGTGTTGGATTTTCAGAGGCTACCAGCTTGTGGGTGGGGTGGTGGCACACGAACAAAGCAAAACTTTTCTCCTGGGCTTTTAGAATAACAAGGTATTGGCATGTGAGTTGGATTCATAACTGCAAGTTTATGCTGTGGACTGATCAGGACAGTAGTTAGGGCAGAGGCCCTGGTTATCACTAAGAGACCTTCACACAGCAGGCCTGAGAGCTTATTAGTAATAGGATAATCCATGATGTGTTTCTGTGTGTCAGAGGAGTTCTTTTCAGCTCTGTGTATTTTGCTGAGAGAAATTCTGTGCAATCCCAAATTGTTTCATATCTGTTTCAATAATTAGTCAGCGGCAAGTATTGGAAGGAGAAAATAAGTTAAGGAAATAAGACAATCAGGCTTGCGTGCAGTCCCGTTTGGGTCTCACTAGCTAGTGAAATGGATACATTACGGCTTGGATTTGACCCCATTTGGAATACATGATCACACACTTATCATCAATTTTTTTGGAAAAAACACATGGATCCATCCTCCAGCCAGTCTTCACAGCATGCGCTATGATCTCATTACTACTCTTAGTCATCTCCATCAAACTTTTTTATTTTTTGGTTGTGTCAATCTTTTCACACTACCCTGATCTGCTATGTTTTATTGTAGCTTTGTGCCTTTGCACATTCTGTTTGCACTGCCAGAAATGTATTTCCTCTTGGATCGCCTGCTGAACTCCTACTCATATTTCACATCAACACAGAATGGCCTCATCCCGTTACAAGTGATGGCATTTATCACGTTTTCTTATACTCTGTGTAGATGTCTGCCTACCTTTTCTAAATTGTGAACCTCCTTAGGTAGAGAGTTATATTTGGTTCATTACTGTGTTCTTGGCACCTAATATAAAATGGAATCAAATGAAATTGTTGATGTTTGACAGTTTTTTAAACCTACAGCTATGTGATACAGTAATTAATATGATTCAATCGGATACATTGCTGGCAGAAAATGATTAAAAACATCTCAAATAAATGAATGAATAATCCACCTCTATTTATGTAATAGGTAATTTCTTCATAAAGATTAAGAAACAGAGTTTTTCCTGATTCAACAAATGAGTTGGGAAGCTTTTTCTTTTTTCTCTATTTTCTGAAACAGTTTGTGTAAGACCATTATAGTATTAATTCTTCTCTGAATTAATGGTAGAATTTACCAGTGAAACTAAGCCTGAAGTTTTCTTTGTGGGGAGTTAATTTTTAAAAAATTTATGAATTCTAACCATTTAATTGGCATGAGGTTTTCAGATTTTCTGTAAAATGTGTTTTCTTAAGGAATTTGTTGATTTCATCTAATTTTTCAACTTTAGGGGCATAAAGTTGTTAGTGTTTTCTCTATTATCTTTTTAATATCTGTGGTATCTCCAGCAATATCCCAATTTCATTCCCAATTGAGGTAATTTAGTTTTTTCTCTTTTCTCTGTGATTATTCCTGCTAGGAATTTTTGTGAATTTTATTCATCTATTTATTCATTTATTTTTATTATTGACTATATTCCTTGTGCTGTATATTACATCTCCATGACTTAGTTTGTTGCTAGAAATTTAAACATCTTTTTTCCCTTCACCTTTTGTCCCCCCACTTTTTACTGTTTTAAATACAGTTGACACTCAATATTATTTTAAATTAATTTTAGGTGTGCAGCATAGAGGTTAGACATAGGTATAATTTAAGAAGTGATTCCTCTGACTAGTCTAGTACCCTCCTGGCACTATACATGGTTATTACCACATTATTGACTATTCTCCCTGTGCTGTGCTTTACATCCCCGTGACTATTTCCTACCAATTTGTACTTCTTAATCCTTTCTCCTTTTTCATCCACTACTCAGTGCCCCTCCCACCTGGAAACAATCAAAATGTTCTCTGTATCTATGAGTTGGTTTCTGTTGTGTTTTTTGTATTTTGGTCTTTAGATTCCACATAAAAGAGAAATCCCATTGCACCTGTCTTTCTCTGTCTGGCATACTCCACTCAGCTCCATTCCCTCCAGGTCTATCCATGCCACCGCAGGTGGTAAGAACCCATTCCCTTCCATGGCTGAGTAATACTCCATTGTATATATATATGTGTATCCCACCTGCTCTTTATCCATTCATTCATCTGTAGACACCCAGGCTGCCTCCATATATTGGCCATTGTAAATAATGCTGCAATGAACATATGGGTGCACACATCCTCTCAAAGTAGCATTTTGGGTTTTTTCATATAAATACCTAGAAATTGGATTACTGGTCCTTCTTTATTTCTTGTTATAGTCTTTGTTTTAAAGTCTATTTTGCCTGGTATAAGTATTGCTACCCTAGCCTTTTTTGTGTGTTGGTTTGTTTCCATTTTCATGAACTATCTTTCTTTTTCTACCCTGTGGCTTTCAGTCTCTGAAATGAGTAACTTTTTGCTATTCTGATTGGGTGTTTTCTGCTACCTTATCTTCTAAATTGATGATTTGATCCTCTGCTTCATTTTATCTACTGTTGATTTTCTCTAATGTATTCTTCATTTCAGTTATTGTATTCTTTATTTCTGACCGGTTCATTTTTATGTTTTTTATCTCCTTTGTGAGGTTCTCCCTGTGATCACTGAACATCCTTATAACCTGTGTTTGGAACTCTGTGTCTAGTAGATTGTTTGTCTCCATTTTGTGTAGTTGTTTTTCTGGAGCTTTGTTCTGTTCTTTTATTTAGGACATGTTTCTTTGTCTTTCCATTTTAGCTACCTCCCTGTGTTTGTTTCTATGTATGGGGTAAAGCTGCTATGCCTCTTGATGTTAGTGGAGTGGCTTTATGTAACAGGTGTCCTCTGGGGCCCAGTGGTGCCATCTCCCTGGTTACCTGAGCCAGATGCTCCAGGTGTGTCTCTTGTGTGGGTTGTGTGTTACCACCTATTGTAGTTGAGCCTGTTTGCATGTCAACAGAAAGAATTGACCCTCAAGAGGATTGGTTGTGAGAACTGGCTGTGACTACAGTGAAGGAGCTGCTGTGCAGGGGCTGCTCCTATGGAGAAGAATTCACTTTAGCAGGGCTCTGTTGCCAGGCCAGTCTGCCCTTTGGGTATGTCATCCATAGAGTCAGTTGGGTGGTGCTCCAATTAGGTCTGAAGCTGGCCACTGGGTTTGTCACTCCTGGACCCTCCTGGGAAGGGCTCCACATAGCCCAAGTTCAGCCTCTGCCTGTGCCTTGTTTAGAACCACCTGGCATGAGCCACAAAGCAAACCACAGATGGCCGACACATGTACTGGATTTGGAGGTGTCTCAAGAGCCAATCTATGAACCAAGGCTGTTGCTAGTGCCACACTTATGGGTGCTCAGTCAATGGTACGGGACCCACAAAACCCAGATGCTGCTTTTTTGGGTTTTTTGAAACTATAAGAGATTTCTGGAAATTTTGTAGCACAAGTTAAGACAGGTCATTTTTGTGGTAAAGCCATTGAAAGCCGCTTGAGTGTCTCAGGGAATCACAGTGCGGGGTGGATCAACTCTGTTAGCTAGGTTGATGGAGACTGAGACTCAGATATGGTTGCAGTCTGAGTCTGCACTGAGAGAAGGGAGGACTCAACAAAGAAACAATGAATTTTGCCAGCATTTCTCTGATAGAAAGCTACCTCTCCAGTCCTTGCCCTGAAGTTAAAAAACTCAGTTATTCCTTGTATGTCTTTCGTGCCTTTCAAGCTGCTGCCCTAGCTTTGGAGCTCAGAGTGAGTGAGTCTATCAGCAAGTAAGTTCATGTGCAGGCCCTTTAAGAGGATCTCCTGGGACTGCAGCTGCACTCTGTCTCGCCCAGCCAACAATTTATGGTGGTTTTCATAGTCAGAAGTTATGGGGACTTCTCTCCCTGGCACTGATACCCTGGGTTGGGGATCCTGGTGTGGGGCTAAGTCCCCTCACTCCTTTGAGGGGAGTGGAAACTCTGCAGCCTAGATATGCCTCCCAATTTTTAATCATCACTTGTGGGTATAAGATCAACCCATTTGTTGCCTCTGCCCCTCCTACCAGTCTTGAGGTAGTGTCTTCTGTATGTCCTCAGTTGTAGGGCTTCTGTTCAGCTAGAATTCTGGCAACTCTCAGTGATGGTTGTGCAGTTTAGTTGTAATTTTTTGTGGTTATGAGAGGAGGCAAGCACAGTCTTTACCTACTCTGCCATCTTGATTGGAAACCTCTTCAAATCTTTTGACATAATTACATTTTGGTTTAATTATCTGGGTTGTTTGTGTCCTACTTCATTGACTTGTGCTCTTACATTTATTATTTCCTATTTTTTTATACTTAGCTTTAATATTGCTCTTCTACCTTCTTGAGGGAATATAGATTATTGATTTTGTTTTATCTTCTATTACAGACATTTTAAGGCTATGAATTTTCCTAAAAGCATTTTTATCTGCATCCCTCAATTGATATGCATTTTTATTATTCAGTTGGAAATATTTTGTAATTTTCCTGATTTCTTCTTTGACCTATGTGTTATTTAGAAAATTTTCAACCTTAATTTCAAAATCAGGCTTTGACATTTTTATTTTATGCACAAGGGTATGGTCTATCTTTGTAATTACACATACATTTGAAAAGAATGTGTATGGGTAATCTGTCACTTTTGAGTGTAATGTTTGAAAATGGCAGTTAGAGCAAATTGCTTGATAACATTGTTTAGATATTTCATTTACTTCCTCATTTTTTTTACCTATTTTTTCAAGCAATTACTGAGTTAGTAAAATTAAAATAACTTTACTTGTAACTTTATCTCTTTCTTCCTTCAATTTTGTCAGTTTTTGTTTCATGGTTTTTGATGTTTTATTAGATGAATACATATTTAGAATTAGTATGCCCTCCAGGAAAACTATTCTTTTTGTCATGTAATATTTCTCATTGCTTCTTATAATATATGTTTTCCTAGTATCTATTTATCTGAAATTAATACAGCCACATCAGCTTTCTTATCCTTACTGTTATTTTATCAATATCTTCTTTATCCTTTCACTTTCAACTTATTTATATCTTTATTGACTATTTCCTTATCTTTTAGTAACTTAAAGTGGTTGTTCTATTGTTTCCCATATTCTGTTGTTCTACTGTGAAGTCAGAGGATTGTTATTGTTCCTACTGGTACCTCTTCAAATGTTTATCTGCCTGTAATCAGTCTCTCTCTTTTTTTAAATTGGGACACCAAGTACACATAAATTATGCCATTTGAAAGTGTTCTGTGTGTAAATTTAATAAATTTACCTTTATTAAAATTTTTTTCTTTCTGCTACAAAAATTGGATACCTTCTGTTTATCATATTTATTTATTAGATAACTATTATTAGATGAATGAGATAAATGCATTTGTTAACTCACTGACTTTTTAAAACGTCATTTTGAATCTGCTGAGTCTATTTTTAATTTCAATGGTATGCTTTTGAGTTCTACAATTTCCATTTGATTTTTTAAAAAAATAATAGTTTTTTATTTTTATGTTGAGATTTCTATCTGCTTACACATTTATCCTATTTTCTATAATTTTGTAAACACATTTTTATTGAATTTGTTCAATATATTTATAGTAGCTCCTTTGAGTATGTTTGTTAGGCCCAGCATCTAGGTATCTTTGGTTCAGTTGCTATTGGTTGCTTTTATTCTTAAGTATAAATCATATTTTTCTCTTTCTTTTAATGACTCTTGATACTTGAGTGAATATGAGAATTATGAATAATAAATTATAGGGTCTTTATATTCTGTTACCTTACTCTGAAGACTTAGTTTTAGGCAGTTCAGTCATTGGCTGATCACATCGATCTAATCAAGAGTCAGCCTCCAAGCTCTGTATCCTCTTTGGATCTTGTTAGGGCTTCTCCTTAGGTTTTGCTAAAAGGACCTAGAATAATTCTTGCTCTGCATGTGTTTCTTACCCCTAAGGGCTACCTTTATGGTATCTCAGCTAAAACCCAGTGGGTTAAGGAGCAGAGCAAATCTTTCTGGCAGTGTCCAAACTCCCAATCTCTGGGCACTGCTTCTTCCCATGCCCCATAGTGCCTGCCATACCTATTTTCTGTTTTTAATTTCATAGCAGCTGCCATCTAGCAAACCTCTGGCTGCCTTGCCCACTGTTGGATTCCCTCAGTCACAGACTTGTAGGGGACTCCTGGAGAGACTTCTGAGGCTCCATTTTTGTGTAGTTTCCTCCTCTCCAATTTCTTACCTGTGGACCCCAGCATCCCTAGCTGCCCTGGACTGTGATGTCCACTACCTCAGCTTAGCAAATGCACAGTACTCTCTTGTGACACCAAATTTCTGCAATGTGGTTGGGAAATTGTCTTGGAATAGAAACTTGGGCAATTGTGGGACTTACGTTCTCTCAGCAACTACTGTTGTATGCTGCTTGTAGTTCATTGTGTGAAAGCAGCTATGTCATGTGTTTTATAGCTGTTCAGGGCTAGTCTAATATAGTTACCCCACTATGGCTGGAAGTAGATATTAACTGTATAATCTGTGTCACGTAGCCTTAATCAGGAAGGGTAATTTTTCTTCCTAATGCACATCCTAAATAGTATTAGTTAGCACAACTTACATTAATTTGAATGCCTTACTTATTAAAATCTTTTAATCCTTACTACAACTCTGCAAGTTAGATACTCTTATTGTCTGTATTTCTTAGTAAAGAAATTAAAGCATGGAGAGATTAAGTAACCAACCTAAAATACTGTAATATGTTGCCTCTGGTGAAAAGAAGCTCATAACTAAACAAGGGAGAATGGTCAGAATAGGAAGTACATTCAAATTCATTAGTAAAGGAATGAGTGTGATAACTTGAATTAGAGCAAGTTTGGGCTTTAGTGCTTTGGTTCACTGCTACCATTTATCACCATTTTTATCCCATCTCACCAGGTTGTTCTGTATTCATCATTAACTACTAGTTAAATGCAGAAAAAGTGCTTGGAATAATAGTAAAATTCATTTCCACTTTCTTCCATACTCCCACCCATTACTTTCTTTCTGTTTGGATGGGAGATCATAAATGTGCCACCAAAAAAGCCATTGTAAAATGTACAGCTTTGGTGGAGTAATGTATCTTAGATTGGTCATTTGACCTATCTGTGACAAATATTAAAACATATGTGCATTGATTTTTTTTTTTGAGGAATGTATTTCTAAGGGTAATTTAATAGTAGTATTGAACATAGCTTTTACTGGTCAGGAGGAGGAGGAGAGAACAGATGAAGAGAGGGAGCTGCTAATGGCGTTTTCCTAATGCAATTGCTTAGGTGAGTGGAAAGCTGTCACCGCTTAATGCACTTGCTGTTTGAGGATGTCATCATGTATAGGATTAAGCCATTCCAAAACATGAAAACAACAGTCACTTGTTAGAGTGGGAGCTTGTTAAAGACCTTCTATCAAACAGTTATGATCATTTGGAGAAAGAAGTTATGGTTCTTATTTTTCCACTTTTAATGCTAAGTCAAATTGAAAGGCTAGGAAGAAAAAGCATTTAACTATTAAAAGATAGTGGGAGATGGACAATAAATAGCTTCAAAGACCACTCTTCTCTTTTCTCCATTCACCCATGGAAATAAGACTTTATTTGTAGAAGAAATTGAGGAATTTCTGCTGTAATATGTTTCTGAAACCAGGAGAAAGTTTAATCTCTGGTGTGATTTTCCTAGATGCACTGTTCTAGTACTTAGGTTAATAAAGTAGACCCTTCATTGAAAACATATTGTCAAATGTTGAGAATAATCCAGTTTGGGTATTTCTCTAAATTTGTATTTATTCTCTGCTGTTGGTTTTGTCATGGTCAGGGTATACAGTTCAGAAAAAGCTCTATAATTAAGAGATAATTAAGTATTTTAATGGGATCACAAAGAAGTTTTTAGAAATTATTTCTAAGAAATCCTGTCTACGGCCATACCACCCTGAACACGCCCGATCTCGTCTGATCTCGGAAGCTAAGCAGGGTCGGGCCTGGTTAGTACTTGGATGGGAGAAATCCTTAAGGATCGGTTCTTCATTCATTCCTTGAACAAATGTTCACTGCATGCTAGAAGGATAGCGAGCACGGACCATACTCAGTAAGGGGGTGGCTCACGATGTAGCAGAAGGGACAAAAAAGGACTGAGTAACCAAATCCATATCAAAGACTTTAGGTTTAACTTAACATACAGTCAGAAGATATGAAAAGGCTTAAGGAAGAGCTAAGGGATGGGATTGTCTTATTTAAATTAACTGAAGATCACTCTGGATTCTGGGTGGAGAACGGCTGTGGGCAAGAGAGGAAGAGGAGTGAAGAGTTAAGAGGTCAGAGATGGGGATGATTTGAACTAGTGAAGGTACAGAAAAGTTGACATATTTCAGATAAAAATTCGTGTCAGAAGCAAAAAGATTTTCTGATGGTCATGGAGGAAAGGGAGAAAGAGGAGTGGTTCTAGGATTTGGGGCTTAAATTTGGTGACTGGTGGTGCTATTTGTTGACGTGGTGAAAACTAGATTCAGGCAGTAGGGGTCCGGGGTGGGGGGAGGTGATAGATTTGGAGAGGGAAATCAAGAGTAGCATTTGGCAAATGTTTGTTTTGAAATTGCCTTAGAAGCACCAAAGTGGACTTTCTAAATTTGGAAGTTTGATTCAGTACAAAATGTAATTGCTTTGAGGGCAGGGGCATTCTCTGTCCTGTATAACAAGCACATACAATACTGTGTGGCACTTAATAGCACACAATACATATTTTTTGAATTAATGAGTCCAGAGCTCAGAGGATAGATTGAGTCTTAAATGTCAGAGACATCAGCATCTATTTTAAACACAGGAAAGAGAAAGCTTGAGATAAAAGAAAGTTATTTGTCTCAGTTCCTTCCTGTTAAAAAGCATTTTCAAATGATAATCTCAGAGCTTTCCTAAATGCTCATATTAAATGCAGTTTATCTATTTGGATTAAAAATTTTCATAGGATTATGGAAAGAAACAGAATTAGTGTTCCTCTTACTGATTATACAAGGTATTGGTTATATTTCTTTTTGGTATATAAACAGACTTAAAGAGAACTGGTGTCCTTATTCTGGAAGACTTAATTTTTTTTTTTTTTGGTGGTTCCCTGGCTGGGAATCGAACCCAAGCCACAGAGTTGAGAGTGCTGAAGCCTGGTCACGACACCACCAGGGAATGCCCTTAATATTTTCTACAAGCATGGGTCTTTAGGACTTTTCTCAGTTCTGCTATAAAAAGTATCAAGTGGAAGTCTTTGTCAAAAATCTTTCTAAAACAAAAACTAACCAGTTGGTTCTTTAAAAAGATCAATAAAATTGACAAATCTTTAGCTGGACTGATCAGGATAAAAATAGAGAAAGCTGAGATTATTAAAATCAGAAATGAAGAGAGAACATCACTGACCTTACAGTAATAAAAATAATTGTAAGGAAATATAATGAACAACTGTATGCCTACAAATTAGATAACTTCAATTAAATGAGAAAATTCTTAGATGTACATTTTTAATATTGACTCAAGAAGAAATTGAAATTCTTAGTAAACCTATAAGTAAATAGTAACAGTAACCAAAACACAGTTTACAGAGAAAAACCCAAGCAGGCCTAGAGGGCTTTACTGGCGAATTCTATGAAACACTGAAAAAGAAGTAACATTAATTCTTCACGAATTTTTTCAAAAAGTAGGAGACCAGGGGACATATTCCAACTCGCTCTGATGACATTATTACTCTGATACCAAAATCAGACAAAGACATCATCTGGAAGGGAACTACAGGCCTATGTCTCTTAGAATATAGAGTCACAAATCCTTACCAAAATACAAGCAAACCAAATGAAATGATACATAAAAAGAATATACCATGACCAAGAATGTATTTGTTTAACATCTGAAAATCAATTAGTGAAATCCATTGTTTTTAAAGAATAATGAGCAAAAATGCCATGATCATCTCATTGATACAGAAAAATATTTGACAAAATCAAATATTACTTATTGATTAAAAGAAAAGCACTCAAAAAATGAGAATAGAAGGGAATTACCTCTATTTGATGTGGCATCTACCAAAAATCTATAGTTTATACCGTATTTAATGGTGAAAGACTAATGCCTTTTTCCTCTAAACAGAAAACAAGGTAAGACTGTCCATTCTCTCAGTACTTCCATTCGACACTGCGCTGTGGGTCCTGGCGAGGGAAACTTGTCAAGAAAAGCAAATAAAATCATTCAGATTAAAAAGAAAGAAGTAGAATGAGCTCTATCTGAAGATAATATGATCTTGTATAAAATATATATATATATATATATATATATATATATATATATATATGTATATATAAACATGTTTTCCTGAGAAACCCACTAAAAACCAGTAAAAGAGCAAGCAAGATTGTAGGATAAACGAATATACACTCCTATGAAGAATTCAAAATGAAATTAAGCCAACAATTCTGTATAAAATAACATCAAAGATAATTAAATACTTAGAAACAAAAATTTTAAAAGAATTCAAAACTTACTCTGTGATAACTATGTAACGTTGTTGAAAAAAATTAAAGAAGATCTAAAAAAGAGATATTTAATGTTTATGTATTTGGAGACTTAATATTGCAAAGAAGGCAATATTTCCTAAATTGATCAGCAGATTTAACAAAATTCTTATCAAAATCCAGGAAATTTCTTTTCTGAATTGGACAAGCTGATAATAAAAATACATAGAAATATAAGGGGCCCAGAATAGCTAAAACAATCTTTAAATTAACAAAGTTGGAGAAATCACACTTCTCAATTGCAAAACTTACTACAAAGCTGCAATCATCAAGAAAATGCAATTATGGCTTAAGGATAGACAATAGATCAACAAAATACAAATGAGTCCAGAAATAAATTCTCACATTTATACTCTATTGATTTTTTACTTGGATTGCCAAAACTATTCAGTGGGGAGAAGAATAATCTTTACAATATAGGGGGCTGGGACTACTAGATATGCACATGCAACTGATGAAGTTAGAACCCCTTTTAACATCATACATAACAATTAAGTCGGAATAGATCATCAGCCTATATGTAGTAGCTACAATTATAAAACTCCTAGAAGAAATCAAAGTCAATCTTCATGACATTGGATAGTAAGTAGAAGGAAAACTCAGTTTCTGCCTTTACTTATCTTGTTCCCCACACCCAACACTTCCCAGAGCATTTCTCACACCAACCAGTTCTCCCTTATCAACTGGATGTTCTCCAGTTTAACTCCGTTCTGACGCTAAACTGCCTGGAGTTAGTACAGACACCGTAGCTTAAGGGCTCAGTCCCACAAGGCTGCCCCCAACTTCTGAGTCAGTTGCAAATGGTGGGTCCACAATTAACCACAACTTCTATCCAACGTGGCTGCACTTTGGAGGTTCCCAGGCCGCCCTCCACAGGTTTAGTCATTTTCTAAAACTGCTCATAGGGCTCAGGAAAATTGTTTATTTACTAAATTACCAGTTTATTACAAAATATACATTTATTAAAGGTTACAAATCAATAGTTAGATGAAGCGGTACAAAGGTTAAAGTCTGGAAGTGTCCCAAGAAGAGAAGTGTCTTTACTCATGGAGTTTTAGGGTTGTGTCCTCTCTCCCAGCACGTGGATCTGTTCTTGTTGGCCAACCAGGAATCTCTTTGAACTGTGTACTTTTGGAATTGTTATGGAGGCCTTCTTATATAGGTATGATTGACATTAAATCATTAGCCATTGGGGATTAACTGAAACTCTGGTCTTTCTTCCCTCCCCAGAGGGAAGGCTGAACTGAAGGCTGAAATTTCCCACCCTCCAATCACAGATTTGATTTCCCTGGTGACCAGCCTCCCACCTAGTGGTTATGTAGGGTCTGTCCAAAAATGGCCTCATTAACATGAACTTATGTGTGATTAAAAGAGTCTTATTATGAATAATTAAATACACCCCTTTCATCTTTATCACTCTGTAGCTACTTCAGAAGCTGGGAAAAAAGAAAACAAAAACCAAAAACTAAGTTATAACAAAAGATGCTCCTATAGCTCTTATCAGTTAGGAAATTACAAGGGTTTTTGGAGGTGTGTCTCAGGATGAGCCATTTACCAAGGCAAAAATATATATTTCTCATGTCACAATATTTTAAGTAGAAAAACCTTTTCTATCTATGACATCAAAAGCCCAAGTGACAAAAGAAAATAATAAACTGTATTTTGTCAAACTTATAAAATTTTAGCTTAAAAGGGCACCATCAAAAACATAAAATGAAGACCCCAAAAATGGTAGAAAATATTTGTAAATCATATACTGATAATAAACTTTTATCTAGAATATATTAACTCTTATTTCTTAATAATAATCTGACAAATAACCAACTGAGAAAAAAGGGCAAATACCTAAAACAGATATTGCTCCGAAGAAGATATCCATTGCCAATAAGCTCATGAAAAGATCCTTGAGTTAGCCACTAGGGAAGTACAAATCCAAACTACAATGAGATACTACTTCACAGCCATAGGATGACTATTAATCAAAAAAGATAGATAATGACAAATGTTAGCAAGGATATGAAGAAATTGTAATCCCCATAGATTGCTGATGGTGAGGCCAAGTGGTTTACCTCTTTAGAAAACAATCTGGCAGTTTCTCAAAAGATTAAACTGTTACCATATTGCCTACCAATTCTACTTCTAGGTAGATAATAAAGAGAAATGAACACATATATTTTTGTTACATCCAACAGCATATACAATAAAATAACATGCATAGATACCAATGAGGCCCCTTCCAATACTTATTTCCCATCCTGTTCCAAAGGTTACCACTCTCCTGAATTTAGTGTGTGTCCTTTTCATCTATTTTTACTATTTTTGTATACATTTATGTGGCTATGAATAATATGTACTATTGGGTTAGAAGCACACTACATGTATCTTTTGTAATTTTCTCTTTATCTACCACTGATTATAGTTTTTATGATCTAGCCACATTGTTACCGGTAAGTTTGGTCCATACAGTTTAAGTCCTGTAAAGTATTGCTATGTCCAAATTAAAACAAACAAACACAAACATATTTACAATGATGGGTATTTAAAATGCTTCTAATTTTTTGCTCTTGCAAAGAACATACCAATTTACATGTTTCTGAGGCATTGTATTTTAGATATGATATGTAGATGCATGATATCACTGTATGTGTGATGGATTCTCCAGGGCACATGCCAAGAAGGGGAATTGGTAGATGGTATGAGTATTTTAAATTTTACTAGCTAATAAAAAATTCTTCTCTGAAGTGACTTTTTCTTTGAACCAATGAACTCTTTCAACAGGAACAGGTGGCATATCTTCTTTCTCCAGACCTTCTCTGACAATTAATGTTGTCAGGGATTTTCTTTCTCTCCTCCCCTCCCCCCTGCCGCTCCCCATCTCCTCCCCACCTCTCTTTTCTCCTCCTCCTCCTCCCGCCTCCTCCTTCTCCTTTATCTTTTTCCCTGCCTCCCCATCTCTCTCTCCCTCCACCCTTGCCCCTTCCCCCACCCCACCCCGGCCTCCCTTGCTTTCCTTCTTTTCCTCAATCTGAAGAGTGAGGAGTCATTTGTCATTTAATTTATATTTCCACGTGTCTTTGTGAAGCTGAACATGTTTTTTGATCCTTCCAAACTTACTCTTCTGCCTATTACCTGTTTGTAGCCTTTATTTGTTTTTTTCCAGTTGGGTTTTTTCCACTGATTTTTGCAGATTTGGGTATACTCACACAAAATACAAGAATAGAATATATATGAATATATATTTTGGAATATATGTTCTGGAATATGCTCATATATTTTACTTAGAATAATATATGTATGTATCTTAGTATATATAAGGACTGTCTGGAAAAAATGCAACCATGAATACCTCTAACGTGTGGCTGAATACTTTGCAGCCAGCCCTCGTATATTCTGTATACTAACATCTTCTCCCAGTTTATCACTGGTCTTTGGAGTTACGGTTCCTATACATTCCTCTATATTTTCCTCTAGACCTCTTAGAACTCTTTAGTTCATCAGGAAATGAATGTTTTGTGAATGGTTTAAGCTAAGGGCCTAGTTTATTGTAGTAACTTAAAAAATAAAATTTCCTATTACCATTTTCTGCATTCATTCTGTCCTTCCTGCATTGAATTTTAATGCTGTATCTATCCAATATCAATTGTCTATGTCTGTGTAGGTTGATTCCATTGCTGTATTTTTCTATTATCACATACATACCTCACTGTTTTATAATTGTAGTATCAAAATAATTCTTGATTCTAGCATACATAAATCTTCCTTTTTTTGTTCTTCTTTAAGTTTGTCTTGACCTGTTTCAGTCCAGTGGTTTTCCATATGAATTTTAAAATTTGTCTATTAAATTCCCTAGTATACCAGATATTATAAACTAATTTGGGGAGAAATAATATCTTGGATATATTGTTTTCCAATTGATGAACATGGTATAACTATTTTTGTTACATTCATTAGAATAATTTTTGCATAAATATTTTTCTTATTCTTTATAGAATTAGTCCCAGACACCTTTTCATTTCTTTACCATTTTAAATGGAGTCATATATGTGTCACATATCAATGAAATTATATTTTAATAGATTTTTGCTTGTATATAGAAGCAATATCATTTTGTATATTTAATCTTGAGTTCTTTACTCTTTAAAAACTTTTAGATCTAATAGTATGTCTAATAGTATGTTGTATTAGGATTCTTCAGAAAAAGAAAACCAATAAGGTGTGTGTGCGCGCGCACGTGTGTGTGTGTGTGTGTGTGTGTGTGTGTGTGTAGAGAGAGACAGACAGAGAGAGAGAGAGACAGAGAGAGAGAGAGACAGAGAGACAAAGAGAAGCACAGGCAGAGATAGGGGCAGAAAGAGAGAATCCAAAGTCTGCATGGTATGCCAGCAGGCTGGAAACTCAGGAAAGAGTTGCATTTCGAGTCCAAAGGCAGGAAAATTTTCTGGCAGAATTCCCTTTCTTTAGGGGAGATTAGCTTTTTTCTTAAGTTTTTCAACTGATTAGTTGAGGTTCACTCAAAATATGGAGGGCAGTCTGCTATATTCTGCTAAAATCTGCTGGTTTCAGTGTTAATTCCTTTCAAAAATTAGCTTTACAGAAACATCTAAGATATTGTTTGGCCAAAGCGATGCATAAACTTAATTATCTCATAAGTTCTCTGAGAACTATTTATCATTTTCTATGTGTCTATGAATAATGACAATGTTATTTAAAATTTTCATATACTCCCATTTATTTTTGTGGTTTTATTATACAGACTTTATTCTTAAGCAAAATGTTGAATAATAGAAGTAATAGAAAATCTAGTTTTCTTGCACCTTTGTGTCTTTTTTTAATTTTTAAAAAAGTTTTAATTACAATTTGTCATAGTTCTTACAATATTATTGACTATATTTCCTATGCTGTACTTTATATCCCTGTGACTGTCTTGTACCTTACTTTGAAAAGATGTTTTTTAAAATGCATTTACCATAGAACCTTGAGAGAGATGTTTTTATGGTGAATAGAGGGTTGTTTAGGGATGACTGTTTGTATTTCTGAATTGTTAAAGTATTTTTTAAATTAATAATTGAAGTTTATGTAATTCTTGTTTGTACCATTAAAATTTTTCTTCTGTATCTATGTGAATACAGGGAAATATATTCAAAGGTTCTTCTACCGTTAGTTATAATTGTATTCCTAAAGTAAATTCTCTTTCATTTATGACAGATTTTACTTGTATATACATGCATATTTGATGTGCTGATATCCTACTTAGGATTCTTTCATATTTGTTGGCAATATCGAACTATATGTTTTGTCCTTTATGAATTTGTGTATCAAGTACATACTAATTAATTAATTGTCCATTGAAGATTATGTTACTCAGTAAAACCAAGTGGCTTAGAAAGGCAATAAACATGTTTTTTAATCTCTCAAAATTTTTATAAATCAGAAATTGGCTGAACAGTTGGGATTGAGGTTTCTCACAATATCTTAATATCAAGATATTAGTTGGTGCTGCAGTCATCTGAAGACTTGAATGGAGCTGGAGGGCCCATTCTCTTGTCGGGCATGTGGTGCTGGCTGTTGGTGAGAAGCTTCAGAACCTCACCACAAGGGACCTCTCAGGGTTGTTTGAGTATTCTCATGACCAGAAGTAATTCAAGACAGAAACTGCAGTGTGTTTTATGACCTACTTTGGAAGGCATATAGTTGACACACTTCCACATGCGTCAGTTGGTCACAGACCAGCAATGGTTCATCATGGAAGGGACCTACACACCAGAAAATTAGGAACATTGGGCCATCTTGTAGGCTGGCTACCACAACTGCCTGTGCCCTCTCTTGGTTGTTGTTGCTTTGTAGTAAGTTTTGTAATCAGAACGTGTGAGTCTTCCTACTTTGTTCTCTCTATTTCAATATTGTCTGTACCTCCTGAAATTTCATATGACTTTTAAAATAAGCTTGTAAATTTCACAAATTCATTCTTTGCCTGGGTGATGGGGACTTTATTCAGGCTTCTCTCATGTGTATATTTTATTTCAGTATAACAATATAGATTAATATTTATTTTTGTTTTTATATCATCTTACTAATTTGGCTAGATTATATGATTATTTTTTGCCCTCTCTTTTTGCTGATAAAACATTGCTGTCCTAGGTTTAACTTTTGTTCTTTTTAAAGTAATCTATATGTTTTCTGTCTTGTTACTTTTAAGGTAAGCTCTGTGTCTTTGGTGTAATGTAGGTTCATTTATGACATATCTGTTTATATTTCTTTATAATTTTTTCTGCCTAGGATTGAGTATTCTTCATGAGTCTAAGATCTCATGTCTTACTTCTGAAATTCCTACTGATAATATGTTGGACCTTTTCATGGTATTCTGTATGTCTCTCTTATCTTCCACACCTTCTATTTTTTCCATCTTCATCTCTCCATGATGAAGTCTGTAGGAATTCCTTAGGTGTATTTTTCATTTTTTATTTTTCTCTTCAACTGTATCTTATCTTCTGCTTAGTCACTGAATTTATATTTTTAAGATTACTCCTTTCCTTTCTTGAAATTGTATTGTTTCCAATAGTTATTTAAGGAACACTCTCCAGAGCAAGACAGTCTGGGTTGAAATTCTGACTTCATGGTTTACATACTGTATGATCTTGAGCAATATTTAATCTCTCTGATTCACAGTTTTCTCATCTGTAAAAATGAAATAATAATAGTATCTATCTCAAAGGATTGTTAAAAATATTAACAGTATATAGCATATAGCAGTATATAGTATATAGCATTTAGTAAACACTAAGCTTTTTTTAAACAAAGCTATCTATATTCTTTTTAAAAGAGTTTCCCATTGTTTATGTTTCTTCTTTTGTTGTTTTAATTACTTTAGACATAATAACTGTTGTCCTTCACCTCTGGTTTTGATGTGCTGATACTCCCTTCTGTTTCTTTTACTGACTTACTGCAGGGTGGCTTATTTCCTCAATGCTTGTAATTTTCCATGGTCTGCTCATTTCAATAGCAATTGTTTATCATTTTTCTGTTTCTTATTGGAGTCCCACTCATGCACTCTGCATTGTAGCTATTCCTTAAGGACATATTTTTGTGTTTCTTTTGTGGAAGCCTCAGGACTTTCAAAGTTTCTAGATCAGAGTTTATGTGAGAGTTTAGCACCATATGATTTGAGACACTACATGTACCTGTGACATAAATTTTTAAGGATCTTATTTCTTAGTTGCTTTTACTCCAAGTTTAGGGCAGACAGTTTCTTTGCTTCTCTGCATTTGATAGCTGGAGTTTATTTATTTATTTCTAATTTATTTTTTCCGAATACATTGACAGCACTTTGAGAACGGTATCTTCATGCAAGGCTCTGAATTCCATCTTTCAATTTTGTATGAACCATTGACCACATCTGTTTCTGTATAATTATTTAAACCTTATCTTCTAACCTCAGAGTCCATATCTGAGTTTAATAACCTCCCTCTGTATCAGTGTGCTGGAATGTTCTGATTTTGAGTTCCCTCTTGTTTTCTTTTCCTGGCACTTGGGAATTATTTTTTCCTTTAGGAGAAATCAGATCTATATTCAATTACTTTTGTCATACTCTATTATATTGCATTTGACACTTCCATGTTTGCAGAAGGTGGACATAGGTCTGTATTAACTAGCCAACTCAGCTAGCCCTATAGCCTACAACTCATGGAACTGTAAGATTCAAAAGAATAGGAAAGAAAACAAAACCGTGTTTACTTGCCTGGCCCAGTGCTACATGCTCTACTTATATTTTTCAGTGTATAATGTTATTAATATTCCCACCAAATAGATAGGGAAACTAAGGACCATGGAAATTACATTTGACTTTATACTCCATGTTTAGCCTACATGTCATTTTATATGCGTATTACTTTAATGCAAAAATGACCTCACTCACTAAATAAAATATTTAACTCTCTGACTAAATTTAGCAGTTAAAGTTTGTGATAATGTTGAAATACACACCATTTACCAAACTCAGAGCCCTTAAATGGTGCAAGTAGACTTTGCATTATGGGTTGGTATCTAACAGGGTAGAACTTTATATGCATTTGTATAATGATTCCTTCATTATTTCATTCGTTTATTCATCCAACAGTCATTGAGTATCTCTTGGATGCTAGCAGCGGGCTAAGGTTAAGGACAATATCGTTCTTGCTTAGGCAAGGGGGATGCCTCAACTGGCTCCCTCACTCTGCCCCTTTGGTTGTATCTCTTCCCTCGAAGGGAGGAATATATTGATCCAAAGGATATGACTACCTCGATTGTGGGGTCTTCCTTTATAAAATTCTCTGGATACTGAGATAACAAATTCCATGCTGAAACCATTCCAGCTCCTTTACCAAGGCTGCCCTTTCTAGACGTATGGCATCACTTATGTGTGCACATCCAGGCTCAGGTGGTGGACATTTGCAAGTGTTGTGGACAAAAGGAGTAGCTGAGGGTGTCCCTATACATGCATATTGGTCCTTCTCAGAGCAAGGTGGATGCAGGGGAAAGGGGAGATTAGAAGAGGGCCAAGAACCAGGAGAATTCTCCTAGTATCACCACATTCCAGCGAGGAACCCTGGGGAATCCAAAGACTCTAGATCTGGGCCTGGGCCTGCAGGCTTTTATGAAGAAATATTTATCAAGGTCAGAACATGGAATATATTGCAAGTAACATTTGTATGGCGTGATACAGTCAATAATATTGTAAAAATCATGTATAGTGTCATATGGGTACTAGACCTATCAGGGGGATTAATTCACAAATTATATAAATAGCTAACCACTATGCTGTACACCTGAAACTAATATAAAATCAATTGAATGTCAACTACAATTAAAAATAATAGTCACAGGGATGTAAAGTACAGCATTGGGAATGTAGTCAATAATGTTGTAATAATTATATGCAGTGTCAGATGGGTAGCAGACTTTTTGGGGTTATCACTTTGTGAGGTATGTCAATGTCTAATCACTATGTTGTTTTGTACACCTGAAACTAATAAAGAAAACCAATTGGATGGCTTGATTTATAACACTAAAACATTTAGACTTGGCATGTGAGACTCCATTTGAACTCTTGCCCTGGGCCCTGCAGCTATTAGAAGTACACAGAGTTTATTTCTAGTATCAGAAACAGATTCTTAAAGAGAGCGTCAGAGCAAAACATGGTACATGCCATGCAGAAACACGCTCAGAGTATTATAGGAATATAACAGTAGGATGCTAATTCAACTGTAGCTTCCATGTTAAGGAGTTTGCTGGAGACATGAGGAAATTGGGACAGCAGCTATCTGAGATGGTACAAACAACAGCATGTGCTTGGAAATAGATTTCAAGAGGAGTTGCTTTGTTAATGATGGATAAAACAAATAAACAAACATAAATATTTGTCATTAACCAACTAGAAGATGAGCCTAGAATGGCAGTTGGTCCCACCTGAGGGACTTGGGAGGATTTGGTTCAGTAACTGACTTTGTCCATGGACACCAGGAGCCACTGCAGAGCTGGAAGTGGGTGGAGATGCAGCCAGGCCCCTGTGTCACCTGGATGATATAGGGGCTGCAGGGAGCAGAGGTTGACCAGCAAGATGTGAGGCCAGGAAGTTTTGGTAGGAAGTTGTGAGTGAGAACTCGGCAGGAGATGATGAGGCCTGACCTGGGCAGCAGCAGGATTGAGAAATGCAGACAGAGTTCAGAAACACTAAGAAGATGACATTGGCATCATGAGCACGTGCTTCCATTGTTGTGCTGACAACTGCACATGACCTGGAAGGCAGACATTTTCAGGTCACAACTAAGTTAGAAAAATAGAATTGGCAGGAACCCCAAAGAGCAATAAACACCCTCAACTAATCAGAATTGATTGGATCCCCTTGGTTGGTGCTAATAATCCTGTCTCTTTCACAAATGATGTTGAACAATTCACAGACATGTCAAATACATTTCCTTTGGCTTTAGGGACTCAGGGACAGAATGAGAGAGGGTCCTGCCCTGGCACATCTTTTAATATTTGATGAGAGGCTGTGTGAATATTTTTTTGTGCAATAAAACATATGCATGTAGAAGACTAGAAATCAGGAGTAAAGGACTCAAGATTTTATTTGCATGGATTCTGTGCTTGGGAAAGGCACAGGTCCATTTCCCTTTGATTCAAGACCACTGTGGTCTCTGATACCCACGTGGCTGCTTCATGTATTGGGGGGTTTCAGATGAAAGGCACAGGGTCAGGGCAGGCAGCTGATTCAAATCAGTCCCCTTTGTGCCAACACTCAGAGTAACCTGGGGCCTCTGTCTGGGGTGGTGAACTGATGGAGCTGGAGAAACCCCTATACTCCAATCGATAGCTCCCAGCACAGCTCAGCCCTGAGTTCACCGCCGCCCTTATCTCTGCAATCTAAATTCACAGTGCCTGCTTCATGTAAATGGCACTTTTCTCCGGCTGGAAATGTGAATCCTGTCAGGAGCATTGGGCTCCGTCATGCTTATCAGAAATACATTATCAGGTGGGGATTAGACAGGGGCTGACGCTACTGTGCTGTCCATGCCGGGTGAGTAATGAATAATGAAAATTCCATGGACTGGAGAGAAACACAATTGACAGGCAGGGGGTTGCTGGAGCCACCCTTTCACTCAGCTTATTGTGACACACAGAGCTCCTGGGAGGCTTTCCACTTCACTCAGCAGGGCCTGTGTCTGGGGCCAGCAAGGGCAGGGTGGTGGCTGGTAATCCCCTCCTCCATCGCCTCTCCACCCTTCCATCCCGGCCAGCTTTGCTTTTAAACTTCCTGTGCTCAGTGAAGGTGGCATTTTAGAGGTATCTGTGGAATTATAGCCGCTGAAAGAAAAACATGTGCTACAAGTGCCCTTTTTCAAGGAAATGAGTGGCTGGGGGGACAGGGGTCAACTATCTCTCCTGTCTGAGGAGAGCCAGGGTGGGGATTACTAAGGACTTCAATTACTTTAAACTTTTAAATTCATCATTTTCCCCCTCATAATTAAGTGGGCTTAAAAGGGGTGGTTAAAATTTTCGGTATAATGAAGTGTTTATAGTAAATAGATCAAAGTTTATTTTAATTTCTTCTCTCCCCCACCCCTCCTTTTTGGGGGGATGTGGGGTGCAGTGAAGACCATCAGTGGAATGAGTTTTCAGCACGGAAAACAGCAATGATTGTCATAACGAAGATTGCCTTTCATTTCACCAAAACGGTGCCCTTCATGTTTATATTATAAGCCAGTCGCAAGCCTTGTTTTGAAGAAAATGAAAAAAGAAAACAAACAGACAAAAAATCAATAAATAAAATGAAGAGGCATCTCACTATTTATAGCTTTTGTAATCAAGTAAAATAGTTCAGAGAAAGGCCGGATTCTCTTTTGGACTCGGAATCAAAAGGTCTGGCTTTTATTCATGTCTCATTTGCTCATTCATTCCTTTATTGAGCAAAAATGGATGACCCTATTTGATAGCTGGGCTGAGCACTGGCCCGAAGCATAAAGTACAGCTGTCATCTGCCCTCTGGAGCTCAGACCCAACAGGAGAGAAAACAACTCAGTAAAGATTTCAACCTAGGTTGGCATGTCAAGTATGAAGTACACATTGGGCTCAGGTGAGTTGCCCAACTATCAGGCAGCACTGGTCTTTCCCAGTTGTAATTGTGTGATCTTGGAGAAGCCAGTCCAGCCAAGCCCCAACTCTTCTTGTCTGTAAAATGTCATTGTTGTCACCAATTGCTGGTGGCACAGAGTCCCATGTCCCTCACCAGAGGCTACAACTCCTCACAGCCAATCCTAGAAAACAATGGGGTTTGAAAACTGACACATCTCAAGTAAACATGGGCAATAGTAGTAATATTGCTATTCTGCTGCTGCTACTATTTACGTACTAAACACTGTGCTAGGGCTCTGCTGGGTATGTCATGGTGTCCTCACAGCAGAGCAAGAATCTAAACCTTTCTTCCTTGGCCCCGTTGTTGGTGTGATTTCTATGCTGGACGACACTGTTCTCACTGCTCCAGTATAACCAAACTCTCGGCGTGGGGGTGGGGTAGTCCAGTCAGCAGGCTAGTTTGCTCTTTATCTGAATGGCAGGTAGGTGTGTGTATGTCAACCTCGGGTGGAAAAGGTAGAACCAGAACTTTCATCACACCTCCTGCCTACAGATGGCCTTTTCCACTGAGGTTCGTGCCGAGTGATGCCCAATTCATGCCAATGAAAGTCACATGTGGCATCTTGTACAGCAGAGGCCAGCAGTCACACTGTCACCACAGTTCCATCTAGAGGATCCTGGGGCACCAACAAAATGAACACATTCCCCTACTGTTCCATAGAGTTTGGGTTTCCTATTTTCCTGGTTCCGATTTTTCACGTTTTTGAAGACATTGAAATCCCGTGGTTTTGATTCCTTGAATGTCCTCAGAGATGACGCCCAGAGATAAGGCTGCTGTGGTCAAGGGCAGCATGGAAGGCAGTGCTCACACGGCTCGTTGAGAATCACACGCCCTCAGCCGGGTCAGGAGAACCGGTGATCGTGGCGGCGAGCGGCACGTTGGCTGCACAAGACAGCCTTGCTTTGCACAGTGCCGAGACGCCTTTAGGGTCTGTTCTGTGTATAGTGTCCCTCTGCTCCTTCTGCTTTGAGCTCTTTCTCTACATCTTCTCCCCTTATGAGTAATAGTGGTGTTTCTGTTTGGCTGTCCTTAGGTCCTCTGGAGGACCACTCTATTCTTTGTGCTTCATTTGTCTAAAAATTGCTCACATTAGTCCCTTTTCCTAAGCCTCCAGCTGAAGTTAGTGTCACATTCTGTCCTTATTAGTTTTGGTTCAAACCAATTGGATGAATCCTCTTGTCAATTCAACCTCTTCTCATTTTCAACCCTTTTTGTAAGCATCGTTTACCTTTTCTACTTTTTTAGTCCCCAATGTATTGGCGGTCTGTTTTTCTGTTCCACCATTTATTGTTTTCTCTTCGGATATATATTCATGTTTATTCATTTCACTGGGCTTGTCAGACATTGCCTAGACTAGGCTGTCCAACCTGTGGCCAAGGACGGCTCTGAATGCAGCCCAACACATTCCTAAAACATTATAACTTTATAATGTTTTATAAAGTTATATAACATTATAATTTTTTTGCAACTTTTTTTTTTTAGCTCATTAGCTATTGTTACTGTTAGTGTATTTTAGGTGTGGTTCAAGACATTCTTTTTCCAATGTGGCCCAGGGAAGCCAAAAGGTTGGAGACCATTGGCCTAGACAGTGATGAATGGGGCAGTCTTGATCCTGCCCCCACTAAAGCCGGATATGCAATAAACCAGTGCCCAAATAAGCACCTAGACATTATATGGAGTGCTATAAAAAAAACAGAATATATAATAAACAAAGTAAAAGGAAAGCCTAATTTTGATGTGTGGGGTCAGAGAAAGACTCCCCAAAGCCATCAGATCCAGCAAAGGGAACAACAAGCCCAAAGGCCTTGAAGCAGAGCACTGGGCACATGCATGTAGAAGAATAAATCCAGCATGGCTGGCTCAGAGCTATGGAGGAGAGAATGTGTGAAGGTGAAGCTGGTGAAGAATATGGAAGTCAGATGGGATAAAGCCCAGCATTCCTAGTAAAGACAGTAGATTTGATCTCAAGGGCAATGGGGAGTCATTACAGAAGCCCATGAATGGCATACTTAGGGATACCTGAGAGGAATTGGATTCTGTCAGACCGCTGTGGTTTGACTCACAGCTCTGCCACTTACAAGCTGTGCAACCTTAGAGAAAATACTTAACCTTTCTGTGCTTTCATTTCTTCATCTTGAAAAAGCAAGATGATAATATAATGCTTCAAAGGTTGTAGCTTTGTAAGGTAATTAGATATGATGTTCTTTCTACAGTGGCTGTCCTGTAGAAAGTGTTATATAAATGTCAGATGATAATGATGATGTAATGACAATGAAATTTCAAAGAGATCTCAGTAACTGCTGTGTGGAGGTGACATTGTAAAGGGAGGTTGTGTCAAAGAAAGAGGAGAAGTGAGGAGACTAATTAAGGGGAACTTCTTTTACTAGTTCTGGAGACAAATGATGTTATCTGACATTAGAGTGGCAGTAATGGGAATGGAGAGAGAGGTGCATGGATTAGAAATATATTCGGGAAACAAAATCAATAATCTTGATGATGGATTAGATGTGAGAGTGAGAATGAGGGGTGTGTCAAGGCTGATTTTCAAGTTTCTGGCAAGATTAACTGGACAGATGCAAGCACCACTTCCTGGAGGGAGAGTAGAT
This sequence comes from Lyroderma lyra, assembly GCA_004026885.1. Taxonomy (NCBI): domain Eukaryota; kingdom Metazoa; phylum Chordata; class Mammalia; order Chiroptera; family Megadermatidae; genus Lyroderma; species Lyroderma lyra. The sequence goes on from PVJL010005354.1 coordinate 37,811, forward strand.
TTCAGAGCAAAGAACAAGAGTTCAGTTTGGGACATAGAAAGTTAGACATGTCTTTGAAATCTTTTCGTGGAAATGTGAAAGAGCTTGTTGGGCATATAGGTCAGGAGAACAAAAAGAGTTCTAGCCTGGAGAAACACATTTGAGTCTTTAGTAAGGAGAATGGATTAAATAAGTTCACTTAGGCTAAGAGTTTTATAATCAAAAGAAGAGGGCCCAGGACTGAGTTCTAAAGAACTTGGACATTTGGGAGTTGAGCACAAGAGTCTGCAATGGATAGGGATGTTCTTTTGTCAGCTGTAAAGAGACACTAATAAAATATTATCAGAGACTATGGAAAGCTTGCACAGTGCTTTCAGTTTTCTAAGTACTCTTTCTTACTATCTGCTGACCTGATGCTCACAGCAACCCTGTTGGTTAGACCAGTGACTACTATACTCCTCATGGTACAGATGTGAAACTTAATCTGGCCGTGTAGTTTGCACTCAGAAACGACTCAGAGATGTTGATGGAAAGTCTTCAGAAATCAAAAGGTTTCTCATCTTTTGTTTATTATTCATAAAATAAATAAATTCTGTAGTATGTTCATTCATTAACTACAAATATGTTTTTGTTTTAGATAAAGAAATAAAGGCTTAGAAACATTGCTCGCACTCATACAGCCATCAAACAATTAGAATGCTTATGGCTAATGGTCATGTTGAATTTGGATATAATCTGTTGATAGTATAATGTGTGGTAGAGTAAATAGCCCTAGTTACCCGAGAACATGGGCAGTTTTAGTCTAGATCATGGGTTCCAAAGTAGTGGTACATGTACTCCTGTGGGTACGTGCTAGGCTATTCAGGGGTATGCGAAAAATAATCAGTAAAGGCAAAAAAACAAGTAAAGCAAAATGGCAAAACATTAGTTATAGAACAATAAATGTTAAGTTTGAATCACCATTAATGAAGACACTTCAAAACTAGATCACACTAATGAATGATGATTGGTGATGAGGGCATGGTTATGAACCTTTCCTCCAAATAGCTCTTCTACCAATCATGCATAGTTTCTGAACAATCTATTTGTGCTGTTTCTAAAACTTTCTCCAAAATATAAATACATTTATTTGATCTGTTTGATCAGTTTAGTTATTGACTGAGTAAAAGTGCGTTGTCTTTAATAGTGATTCTTTTCAAGTAGTTTTTTGATTTAATGTTTAACATAGTTTCAGTTACTATTTTCAGTGATTTTTAAGTGTGTCAGTTATGAATCAGTGGTTGAAAACAGAAACAGTTAAAAAACCAAAACTTGATGTGGGTTATAACCCAGTACTTCTCAACACGTGGCTGCAGCTATGGATACACCCACACCGGGAGACAGTAAAAAGGTGCGCCCTCCAATACCACACAGAGGAGAAAGAAGTACTCTGAAGAGTATATTAAATACGGGTGTTCATTTGTAGGGGATGATGACTGTCCTAAGCCTTTGTGTGTTTTGTTGGGGAAATATTATCCATGGTTGCATGAAACCCTCTCTACTTCTGCAACATTTAGAAACTAAACATCCTGTGTATAAAAACAAATGAATACATTATTTTTGGTGCTTGGAAAAGCATCCAACTGTTACTTCATACATGATGTCAGGAAAGAAAGACAATGAGAATGCATTTGAGGCTTCATACCATATTGCTTATCACTTAGATAAATGTGGTAAAAACCACACTGTAGCTGAAGATTTAATTTCTCCTTCTATTAAGGATACTGTTTTTTGTATGGTTGGGGAAGAACATGTCCCCCAAATCATTACTATCTCTTGTTCAAACAATATAATGTCTCACCATTGTCATTTCCTGACAATGTTGAAGCTGTACTAATAGGTAGAATTAGAAAAAGTAAATTCTTTCTCAGCCAGGTCGATGAAAGTGTAGATGTTACTGATTTATCTATTTTGTTTGTCATTGCAAGATACTTGGTAGGAAATGAAATTGAGGAACGCCTGTTGCTTTCTTACCCATTGACAGAGTGTACCAAAGGCAAAGATATTTTTAATGCGATCAATGGTTATTTCATTGGAAAGGACCTTAGTTGGTTGAATTGTTGTGGTGTATGTACTGATGGAGGCAAGCCTATGTCAGGTTGTTTTATGGGCCTCTATGGCCAAGTTAAAGAAGTAGCTCTCTGTATACCCTGGAGTCACTTCTGCATTCGTAGAAAAAGTTTTGCATCCAAACTTCTTTCTAGTGAACTGAAAGATGTTCTTGATAAGGTGGTATGAGTTGCAAATTTTAATAAGTCACAACCACGAAACTCCAGATTGTTTAAAGTGCTGTGTGAAGAAATGAACAGCATTCACAGCACATTACTTTTGCATGCAGAGGTAAGGTAGCGATCTTGTGGCAAAATACTTACACAGATGTTTGAACTTAGACATGAAGTCCAGCTATTTTTTGAAGATCATTTTGCTCCAAAGTTTTAGGACAGTGATTGACTTCAAAATCTTGCATATTTATCAGAGATTTCTCTAGAAATAAACTCAATTTGGGACTTCAAAACTGCTCAATCACTACATTCAAATTAATCAACAAAAGTGAGTCAATGATTAAAAAAACTGGAATTTTGGAAGGTGTGTATTGAAAGAAGTCAGTCTGAAGTTTTTGAAACTACGTACAACTTCTCTGAGAATGACTTATACCTATCTCAAAATGTGAAAGAAAATATTGTAAGCCACTTGGAAGGTCTTAGTGTGTCCTTTTATAACTACTTCCCTCAACGTGGAAAAAAAAAAAACCCAACTGGATTGCAAATCCCTTCAATGAAGAATTCTTCAAAGAATCTAAACTATCAATCAATGAAAAAGAGCAGTTAATTGAACTTTTAACTGATTCTTTTTTAAATTCTGATTTATAAAAAAAGCATCTTATTACCTTCTGATAATGAATATGAACAACTCAGTGAGAAGGCATTCAAATACCTCTTGCCATTTGCTGATACTGAACTAGTAGAGAGAGTTTTTCCTTCTTACACCTTAATAAAAAATAAGTACCGCAACAAGCTTATGCAATCTGGATTTAAGACTGTGTCTTGAAGGTTTTGAGCCTGATTTCAAGAAACTAAGTGCATGAAAGCAAGCTGAATGATCGCAGTAACAATGTTTCAATTGGCTGGTGATCTGCATTATAAATGTTACCCACTTCTAAGATAACAGAAATAAATATTATTATTAATAATAAATTAAAAGTTTGTTAAATACTTGATCATCATTATCAATATTTAACTGTTACTAATATTATAAAATTAAATCTGGGGTTTGTACTTTTAGTGTAGTAATTTTTCTTTCCTGACTTCTTATTAATACCTCATTTCCACTATTTTACATTAAAATAGGCACTGAACAAAAGTGTCAGTGTTTAAAAACAGCTGTTTTGAAAACAAGGGGGACAAATTATAGAAATGGGTTTCAAAGGGATGCACAAATGGGAAAAGTTTGGGGATCACTGGTCTAGACCACTGGTTCTCAAATTCTAGTCCACAGACTGGCAGCAGCAGCATCATGTGGGAATTTGTTGGAAATGAAAATTCCCAGGCTCAGACCTACTGAGTCTGAAATTTGGGGATGCTGCCACGTGTGCACAGCCAGCCCTCCAGGTGATTCCGATGCTAGCTGACGTCGGAGACTAGACCAGTCTATACCAGATAAACGTTCGTTCTGCATGCCCTGTGCTGTCCTTTCCCTTCACGGACTCAGTCCCCGCACCTGACAACCCCATAGACACTCTCAGGATTTAAAAGGCTTTCAAGTCCATCTGCATAACGACTTTTAATTACTGATAAACAAGCAGTGTTGATACATAAGAAGTGAAATGGATTCATTCTGGTGGACAACGCTGAGTACCTACTGGTGACTGGATAAAGCAACACCTACAGGTCGTAACTTAAATCCACAACTTACATCACCAAAACCTGTGTTTTAATAATGATCTCCCGAATGTAGCTTTCTCACAGTGATCTCAAAGTCCTTCTTAAATATTAATATTCCTGAGAGCCACAAAAGTTAAATGTTATTACCTTTCCCTTCCAGGTGGGCAAGAAAACGTAAAGGGAACCACACTGGGAAATACCAGATGTCAGAATCAAAGCTATTCATGTTCTTTAGAAGTGACAGTGAAATCACTATTTTATTGGAGTTATCTGAAAGATACCTACGGCTTTAATATCCTTCCCCACTTCTTTTCATTTTAGTTATTACCTTAGATTTGTACCATTATGTGCAATTTTAAATTAATTATTATAGTCCAATGCCTAATTTTGGTTAGCACTTTAATTATGAAGTTATTTTAGCTTTTAGATGAGTTACAGCTAAAGTTAATGAACAGTATTTACTTTCATTAATGACAATTTTCATTACTTTTCCATTCCATGATAACCACTAAAAGCTTTCAAAGCCGGAGGAAAAATCCAATGAAGGAAAAAATCCTACAGCCCCTGCTGGTCTTGGAGGAGAGCAGATGAAGAGGGAAGGGGACAGGTTGTGACACTGTGAAGGAGGGGATGTTTGCTTTGGTTTAATATTGTTTCCAGTGTTTCCATTCTCGTTCGTTGTTCATGTGAGCCGTGGTAGCCACTCAAAAACCAGCGTTCAATCCAATGCAGAAATTTGGGCATGGAACCCTGTGTTTACACAACTTCAAACTCCCTAGATGAGTTTTAAAAAAAAAATACTGTATGCTTTCTTCATATGATCAGGAACAGCTGGCTATTTGGAAAATTGAGAACTGAGGTCCCCGCCCCTAGGTGCACATCAGAATCACCTGTGGAACCTTCTCAGAAGAGGTACCTGCCTTTCTCATCTCCACAAGACAAGCCTATGACATTTGTCACTGGGGACAAGTCCTAGGCAGCAGGTGGTTCTGCTGCACAGAGCTGGTCATACCAGAACAGTGGCATGTTCTTTTGATCCTTCTAAAAACAATTTTCTATTCTGTAGATAATTTTGGTTGCAGGTTAAATATTTAATAGTGAAATTTACATTATATCTGTTTTTTTTTTAAATGTGTATCCTTTAAATGAGAAAAAGGTGCATCTGCTACTATTTTATGGAATCATTTCTGCAAAGTTTCTTCTTCTCCAGGTATCTCCTCTTATTTTCAAGCCAGGACAAGCATCATGGATTTGGACCGTGTCTATAGGAGGGACAAGCCCGGATGCTAGAGACAGTCTGCTCCGAGAAGCCTGGGTCTGCCACTTACTGGCAGGTTAGACTGGGCACGTGCTTGACCCCTCGGGCTCTTCCTGTGCTAACTGGAGCTAACAAGAACCCTGTACTGAGCTGCTCTAAGAAGCAAATGAATTCATACGTGTAAAGTGCTCTGATAGGTTCTTGGCACAGTGAGGAAAAATGGGTTGCTCGCTGCCATGTGCTGGTCGCCATTACGACACCGGCGTCAGCATTGGTATTATTTATGAGAATGCTACCTGGACTCAACTCAGTTTCTTTTGGCAGAACATAAGAAGTAATTATTTTCCAAGCAATGAAATTATGTGTACACGACGTGAAGGATAGTGTGCAACCCACTTAAAAGAAAATACATTATTTTAAAAGAAATTATCATTGTGGAAGTAAACAAAGGCCAGGTGAAGAACAGACAGAGGCTGCTTGTTCGAGCTGGCGGCGGCCAGGGGTCAGCCATTACCCCTGCATTTAGTAGAGACTCTCAGCAGGCAGAGGAGTGGGGACGCTTTATAATGGAAAACAGGAAGGCTTGGGTGTACTTGAGTGGAGGCTGTGGGCCTGAGGAAGTGTTGGGGGGCGGCCTAGGAATGGGGCATCCTATGCATTGGGCTAGAGGTGCATATTTGCCCTCTCTGATTGGCTCAAAGTTGGAAGCAGAGGCAAAAATTAGGGAAGTTGCCAGCCATTTATCTAGTCCTGGACACCTGAGACTATTAAAGAGACTGGTAGGTGGTATCCTGGATTGTTGATAGGGACAGCAGTTTGGCTTCCTACGAGTCTGACTTACAGCACCCGGGGTTGATCCCTGGGTGGTTCCTGTGGCCCAAAGGTTGGTTTCCTGGGCAGGTTTGATGCAGGTTGTGAGTCAGAGTTGTACTGTAATATACGGTTTGGAGGTTCAGTTTCCATCCTATTCATTGTTAGTATGCAAGTGATTTTTGCTTATCTGGCCTATTGGATAACTAAATCAGAGTGACTTAAAACTTCTATTTAGAAATCCTGGAAGGTAAAACTATCCACTTAAAAGTAATAAAGTTGAATTCATTTTAAAAAAATATTCCCATCGCAGTTTGCTAAATGAATAAGTGTTCCAGATCAAATTGATTGCAGGGCTTATTTTAATGCATGGTGGGTTTAAACTTTTACTTAGATTCACTTAGATTTTTTATTAATTTTACCTAACAATTGTATGCTTTTAGAGTAGGGAACTGTTGGTAAATTATATCATTCAAAAAGGTATATTATTAGGAATAATTTAGTAATGCCTTTGGGTAGTATTTTACCTTTATTTATTTTATCACCTGGATTTTTTTGCTTATGCCATATTTACATTTTTATTTAGGGTAATTTTATTGTTGAATTGTGTTCCTGGAGAACTTTGGTAGAAAGAGAACCCCAAAATGTATTAGCTGATAGAGATTAAAATGTTTAGAAGTAAAATATGACAAGGAGTAAGCCATCTAGGAAATCAATAGTTAATTATTTTAATATGATTATCTACTGTGGAATTGTTACAATGTGATATTTAAATTTGGCCTCTTGTGTTACAAATTATTGACTTAGGGGCACTAGTCTATTATGCATATGGCTAATTTTACTAAGGCCCAAGTATTGATATATGGAAAGAGTGAAGTATGCCACATGGGAAATTTATGACTCTGGTCATTATGATGACAAACAAGGCCAAGTTTAGTAACCTGTGTTCATACTGTATCCTCTAATCTTTGGATCTCCCAGTCTGAGTCTTTTACTTTAACTTGCCTCACGTAAAAATATAGGAACGTTGAAACATTTAGAAATGAAAGCAATTGCGGGGACAAAGTCTTCCAAAACTCTGAAGTTCAACATGAATAAAGTGGGACACAAAGAGGTGTATTGACCTTTCCAAGTTCAAGCAGTGAGCTAAAAGGAGATCCTAAAGTGGCACTTAGGTTTTTGCCCTAAGCTGTTATGCTTCCTGAAAGTAATGAAAATACAACTAGATAGTCTATGTGTGTGTGTGTGTGTGTGTGTGTGTGTGTGTATCATGTATTACATATGTGTACACACACACATTAAACAATGAAATTATTCTCTGACTCTGCTTTCAGCCTGTCTATTGTTATAAGGAAAAAGAGAGATAAGAAAAGAAGAGATAAATTTTATTCTTCTGAGGAGAAGTTAGGTTGGAACTTGGCAAGCCATTTGATCTTAATAACTCTTGCATCTCACCAGTAGTAAAAAGAAAAAGAGTGGAAAAAACAAAGCCATGGGTTCATGTGTAAGTGATGTCACATCTCAGTATAATTAAATGCTTTTCTAGAATTAGCATTTCTCTGGCCAAGGCTACTCTCACTGATAAGCACTCACTTTATCTACCCTGCATCGAAAGAAGAAAGACTGATCTGTGAGAACAGCCAAAATGCCAGCCCTCATTAGCATAATGCATCTCCACTGGTGAGCATGGAGATGCCATGAGAGGGCTGATGGACTGGCCTGGGTGCCAGTGTGCAGAGCTGTCTCCATGGAAACCCAGTTGGCAAGAGTGAACCATGATTTCACAAGGAGACACACCTGCAGCTCTAAGTCTCACCACATTTACTTCTTCCCCCTCACTTCATTCACATATTTTTATTAAATTAGTCAATTTGTCACTACCAACTCTCTCAGATAGCAGCCCAAGGTTCTAATCCAAGGAAAAATAACAGATGTGCACAGACTCAGAGTAGTACAGAGCCGCTGCAGAGGAAACTAAGATGTGGCAGCCCTCTCAGAATTGAACAACTTAATTATTCTAGCTGTTCCTTCTTGGAAAAAGAAATAGAGCAGAAGCAGTAAGCTATCTTGACTATTTCTGTCACTTGTCACAGAGAAGAAAATGTTGGACACTTTGGTTGTGTGTCTGTGGTCTTTGGGGTGTGTTAAATTTGTCCTGAGGTCTCATTTAAAAGTTAATTTCAAACCAATTCCCCCAAATCTTCTCTGTAATGCCTGCCTACAGTGGGTTCTGAAACAATACCTAAGTGTTGACCCACCTGGGTGCAAAGACTCCATCGCTCCCTCCCTGTTCTTCGTGGGCTCTATTTTGATTGTAAATTCTAAAATAATCCTAACTAGATAGGACCTGATAAGTGGCCTCAAATCATCTATAGGAAGGGACAAACATAGATAAATAAATGGAAAAGTATTAGATATAAATATAGATATATATACATAGGGACAGTTTTTATTTTTCACAATATTTTTCAACATGTAAATATAAATTTTCCCATTCACACTTTGTTTACAAGCTCCTGTAGTCGGGAATTTAAAGCACATGGATTTGATGTATCCTTTCTTGCTTACTAGCTATGAAAGTATCATTTGTAAGTATTTAGGTATTAAGCATTTCCAAAAATGAAATAATTAAGATTGTCCAGTTCCTCTCACACTTGCCAGTATATGATAAAAACCAAAATGACACTAAACAAGCATGTAGTCACACTCCCAATCTCTCTTTTGTACATGAACCTGAACTGGTTTTTGATTTTCATAAGAATTCTTACCTGCTTCCAACCTGGTGCCTCCAAGACCCATCCCGAGTCCATCTGAATCCGGCGCCTAGTGGATTTGTGGTACGAGAATGGTAATTTTTAATCCATAATGTTCTTATCATTCACTTTTAAAAATCCCACAGTATCAAGCACAGGCCACAGGCCAGATACCAAACTTGGGTGTGAAAGGGAGGAAAACAACCCCACTATCAATATACTAGAGTGAAGGCTCTTGACTGTCCCCAAAGCTTCTGCGCTTGGTCTTCCTACTTCTGCCACCTGCCGATCCTACTTAAAACCCTCTGCATTCATTAGAACTACCAAATGCTGTCAGCGTCTTACATACGATGTAGGGCAGAGATCTTCACCACTAATTAATGTAGCAAATTACAGCAAGCAAATGGGCTCATGTTCATGGTGCAGAAGGTCAGGAGAAGGTCATATTCCTCTATTGCTTACTGAGCCCCACAATGTAAATGCCTGATAATGCTTTTTGATGAGTGTTGTGAAGACGGTTTTGGGTGTTTGAAGAAACATTTGGTCCTTTCTCTTGGGACACACACACACACACACACACACCCCATGTGATCTACATGAGAATCAGAGCCACAGTTATTGAATATTAAATTCAACTGCAAAAAAGAAAAAAAAACGAAGAGGCAGCAAGGCAAGTCGGCATGCCTGAAAACAAGCTGGAAAGGTTAAGAGAAAAGGAGAATCGTAGAACAGTTTCGGTCTGTTTGGAATGAATTAATCAGACCATTAAACAAATCTTTTAATCGAAAGTATCCCTTTCATTTCTGAACCCTGTAAAACAAAGTGATGGAGCGTTGGTGGTGGAATCTGCCATTGCTCCTTAATTTGTATCACATGGACTGGAGTTCTGGCCTCATTACCATCCCGCTGCCCTCAGAGACCACTCGTTCAGGCTGGAAGCAGAGTACGAGAGTCTGGGGGAGCCTGGGGTCTCTCTCAGCTCAATGGACACTGCTAAGAACTTTCCTCCAGGGGCTCCCTGGTGGTGTAGCGGCTAGGCTTCGGCACTCTCAACCGCTGTGGCCTGGGTTGGATTGCCAGCCAGGGAACTACCAAAAAAAAAAAAAAAAGAAGAAGAAGAAGTTTCTTCCTTTCATCTGTTTAAATATCATCACCCATAACTCGGAGAACATGCTAAAGTCACTGGAGAGCTTCCCAGCCCTGCAAATGTACCTTAATACCTTCCCACCTTTGAATGTATCTGTCTGTCCAAATTTGAGCACAGTTTCAGAGACTACAGGGATCCCCAGAAGCCCATCCATGGACTTTCAGGATAAGTGGGAAGCCAATGTCATCTCAATATCCATACTAATATTATAGGGAAACTATCTTCAGATCCTTTCAGTGTGATGTATATCATGGCACATTTCAACTTAATGAGACACACAACCTAAGCATAACTTACAGTGTTACTAGTTGTATATCAGAATTAGATGAAAATCGGTTCAATTAAAATTCATTTCTATCCTTTATCACAAAGTACATTGACAATGAAAGCATTAAGTCTGGGGCTTGGGAAGCCTAAAGCTCATCCTGCTTCTTCCAATAACTGAGACTACAACTCTAGACAACTCATTTAAATTCTCTGGGCCTTGATTTTCTCATTTGTGAAATGACTTGGTGAAACTTGATGACCTCAAAAGTCCATTTCAGTTTTCATTTCGATGTTCTTATTTGCTGGAAGTGCCATACAGAGAGAATTACAGTGATGGCAAAATGGACAAATACATAAAAAGCACAATAAAAATATAATTACCAGAATGAGAGTGTAAAATTTCATAGAAAAACACAGATGTAAATTGCATCTCATTTTTTTGTGGTTGTTGGACAAATAATTTTCCTATCTACGTAATAGCTGCTGCTATTTAGCTCCTTAAGGTCATGATTTGCATTTGATTTTTTATAGTCTCCTATGTCTTCTCGTATGGTACCTACTGCCAAGTAGATGCTCAAGAAATGTTTGCTGGGTGAATAAATGAACTTGTAGAACGAAAGGTGGGAGAAGTGTTGAGTGAGCTCCTATGGCAGTGTGGGTAGCCGAGGGCCAGCACAGTGAGGGCTGAAAGGCTAGTACAGTAAAGTTCTTGGAAATCGGGGGCTTTAGGAGCTGTTCGATTCATACAAACAGGGAACATTTGGCAAACAGAATGGAGAAGGACATTTTATGTAAAGCTATAATGACACAACATGCATTCTCTCCCTGGTTTATCTAATCACATCTACATTTCAATGCCACTGCTGTCCTGCAAATCTCATGAATTACTGTTGGCTGGTCAGCCATCCAGGAAAATACACAACCCGCTCTCTTCCTTCAGGGGACAAAGAGGATGGGGGGCTTAGGGCTCTCCTGGAAGTTCCTGGGGCTTATCCTGATCCAGAGGAGAGGAGTGACAGATGGAAAGACGAGAGATGTCTCTCTTCTGAGTAAAAGAGAGGAAAACAAGAGCAAAGATTTATCTCATTATTTGGGAATGTAAGAACTGAGGTAGCTTCAAAGAGGGATGCCTTTAAACACCCATCCGAAACTACGTGGGGGAGACCCGATTCAGATGAGGAAGGCCCCTCTCCCAATTAGCTTGCTACCTCTTCCCCGGCCTCTCCGTCCTGTCTCCACCTTGTCTTCCACTTTTCTCCTCTTCCCTGCATCTAGCAAGATTAAGTGGCCAATTTATCTCCTCAGCGCTGAATTTTAAAGGGAACAGCTAACTGTGTGATCGTATTATTAATATTTATACCCTGTCACTGAATGTTGACAGATTAATTATGCAACATAGTATAAAAATCGGCAGGCAGTGTGGCTGAGCAGTGGCAAGGTTCATATATTAATAACTCAGCTGGCTGGCGGGCACGTGCCCCGCGATGACTATAGCTGCCGGGGTCGCACGCCTCAGCCCATCTCAGGTAAACGACCCCTGGGCTTGACTCCACCTTCCTTATAGTTCAGTGGACACTAGCTGTAATGTCCATGAGCTGTCTACGTAATCTCTCTGGAAGTGGATCACCTGAGCCGGCAACCCTGAAGCAGACCATAATAAAGGGTGCACGTGTGATTGGTTGAGCAGAACCAACTGAGTTTCCATCGTAGATGTTTTCTGGATTGAGTTCTCAACTATTATAATAAGGTTTTTTTTCTTAGAATATAAGTAATCTGTGATTGATTCGTGAGTACCTTTTTTTTTTTTTAAATTCATTTTTATTGTTAGACTTATTGGGGTGACATCTGTTAGCAAGGATTAGATAGGTTTCAGGCATACAGTTCTACAGTGCATTGTCAACTTGATGTATAATCAGTTCACCACCTAATGTGACTTCTCTTCCCATCACTCGTGAGTACCTTTTGCATGTAATGGTCTGCTCGGTACTTAGAGTGCAGCAAAGTGAAGACAGTGAGTTCCAGGCCTTAGGGAACTTTTCGTTTAGTTGGAGAATCAAGGCTTTAACTCAGCAAAGGATCATGACCAAAGTTAATGTGAGAATTCTTCCCAAGTTTGTAGCTAATTATTGTTCTATCTCAATAAGATTCTTTGCCTCTCTGGAAACTCAGGTTCCTTCAGTGATGACGGGGCTTTATAGAGTTAACTTCTGCAGGACTCGGGAGAGGGTGTAAGGAGCAACAACTTTCCTGTTACAGACCTGGGGTTCAGGGCTGGGAAATAGCTGTTTGGTCTTGGGCAAATTATATAACCTTTCCCAGCCCAGTCTTTGTGAGATGGACTGATAACACCAGCTGGGATTTTGAGGTAGATGGTATGTGTACACATAGTGCTCATGTGTTTATGTTAATTCCTGTGCTATAAAATATTAAAGAACACTCTGAGAGATATTTCTGAGAAAAACAGGCTGCATCGAGGTCACGTGATAGCCTCTACTGTCTTTGATTTTGCCGTTTCATACTTTTCTTGTCCCTGGCATGAATTAATGCATATACTTAAAGAATAGCATTTTTCTGGTTAAATGTGTGGCAGACAGCACTTCTGCCATGTGCTACAGCCAGTGTCGCATAGCATATCTCTGCACGAAACCAGGTACTGGCACCCTTTGAAAAGAGACAGGTCGCTCCATTGCCCTTCTGAGCCTCAGTAGGGCCCAGCATCATGGGGCATCTGAGTGCTGACTGGGAAGCAGCAGCATTAACGATGATAGAAATCTCGGTGGCAGGATGTTTCTGTACACACCTGAGGAGCTTGTGCGGTGACCCTTCACTGGTGGACTGCTCCAGAGAGTGGTAATGCTATCTCAGAGTGCCAGAGATGCTTGGGCGATGGATGTGACATGTGTGGAGTTTGTCATTGTCCCTCTCTGTGCGTTTCTATGTGTGTGGTTGGCGGGTATTGAAGGAAGATAAATAGGTAATTCTGCAGAGAACTTCACTTGACCCAATCAGTTTTCAGGTCACATAACAACAACAAGGAAAAGCTATTGCAATCACAACGAATCAAATCAATTCTAGCAGTGATATACCTTATAATCACGCAATGCAAATAATCAAACCCCGTAAGCAAGCAAACCTTCAATGTCATCAAGCAAAACTCCAACTACAAGTAGCTTTGATAACCTTAAATCAGCTCCAACTCTTATGCCCCAGCTACAGTAGTCTTTCCCAGCCGACCTGGGTAATTTAGCATCCAGAAAGATACTGCTCCAGTTAACAATATATTTTTACTTAGCAAGTTGGCTGATTAACCATTTAGTAATAGTCTAAGATCATTTGAGAATTAGAAGAAAAAGCAGCTGTATATATAAAGGGAATGGCTCTCATTAATTCAGCCAATCATTCCCAGATGTTTACCTCTGCCAAAAAACTTGTTCATGGGGTTGGACTGGGGGAAAAGTAAGAAATATGTGCTATGACCTCTACTCTCCAAAGTGAATTGGGGTACATAGAATGCAAACAGCAAATAAAAGTACGGAGTGGTAAATCCCACGCTGTATCTGATCAAAAGGGATTTGCTAACCACCTCCTGTGTGTTCATCCCTGGCTATCTGCACAGTCCCAAGTCCCAGAAAACAACAACCCCAGCCCTGAGGAAACTCGCCATCTGTGGAGCGATAGGACAGTGGAGAACATGGGGTGGCTCTGAGGAAGGAAACATAAAGTGAAGTCCAGGAATCCTGGAAGTAAATCTCCAGGGAGCTGAACTGTTGTGCAACATGCTTGTGCGACAAGTTTCCATTGATAATGCCCCTGCCTTTTGGAGTTGTAGGGGACAGTTCTTAAGTCCATTTTGCAACAGAGAATGAGCATCACTAAAGGCTTGCAGATGGATATCCAGGGTAAAAGAAGTCTTACAGAAGGAGCTAGGCTTTTTCATTTGTAGCACTAAGGTTCCACGTCATCACTTATTGGTCACATTACCCATTGTTATTGGTTAGAGCCAACACAATAAATAAGCCAGCCTGCAGGTTGAGGTAAAGTAGTTGAGGAGGTAATTTAGTGCATTTAAACCATTAGAATGGCATTTAGGACATTAGCAATAAATTAAAAGTGTTAACAAGAGTGGGGAATTATTTCAACCTCTGGATCAGAGCAGCAGGGAATAATAAAAGAGGCTACATACCTGGAAACTACCAGCACTGAATTTATACATGTCAGATAACCTTCTAGAAGGTGCTTCATTTTAAATGAACCCTTGTGTAGCTTAACATAGAGACTACATTCTGTTCAAAATGGACTACTCTATAGGTAAATGTGACAGCATGACACAAGATTTATGCAGACAGGCTGTGTTGTAGGACATGGTTTTGGACCAGAAATCCCTGAAAGTCAAATCCTTACTGTTCTACCATGACTACAGCCTAGGACAGTGGTTCTCACCCTTCCTAATGCCATGACCCTTTAATACAGCTCCTCATGTTGTGTGACCCCCAACCGTAAAATTATTGGTAGCTGCTCTCTACACATGTGTGACTGGTCCTCATAAGTACATGTCTACATAAATACGTGTTTTCCGATGGTCTTAGGCAACCCAAAGGGGTTGTGACCCACAGGTTGAGAACCGCTGGCCTAGGAGGTGCTCAGAATAGAGTCCTTTCTCTCTTCCTCTTCCCAAAGTTCAATTAAAGTGTGCATGTGCAATAACGTCCCTGTTCTGAGAGCTCCTGCGGTGATTGATAGAGTTATTTCTAAGTATGTTTAGGTTCAGTGGAGTCTTTAACCCATTGTGAGACATGCACAGGTGAGAAGGAGAAAGGTAATAATAATTAAAGAGCCAGAGGAGGCTAGTTACGCCCAGAAGAAAGGGGTGCAGAGAAAATGGTGCACATGGTCATTGGGCATGAGAAAGGATGGACACGGCTCCTTTGAATGGTGCCCTATGCCAGTTTTCAAAAGTGCAGAAACTCATAGAATTGGGGAGAGGAGCTGTTTTTGATGCACAGCCCACCACGTGTTTACCCACGTGAAGGTTAATTGTGAGGCAAGAAAATGCCACCGGGAGCGAGGCTGAGGCTTTTCTAGCGCAGCTTTTTTTGTCAGCCTCCCCAGGAACCTGCAAAGCCAGAAGTGGTCCTTTGATAGCCACGTTGGCAGCCCACGTCGCTCACCGAGATCCGGCAGGTTAATGTAGCGCTGCCAACCCTCCAGACTGAGGCAATCAGCGGCACCGCTTGATAGGAATAAAACGAAATGTGCTGGAGAGGAGGGGCAGGCCCGATGGTTGGTATTCCAGCTCCTGGCAAAGCTCTCCTCAAATCAAACCCTCGGTGGAAGGTGGGTATTTGCAGAGTGGCTGAGAGGCACCTGCAATGCCGAGATTAATCCCCTTTTTGTTTTCTTTCGGGTCTATCAGAACACTGCTGAGTGGAAGAATTTATGTTGGCGTCCTTCCTAGAAGGGAGCCGCGGGCTGAGAAAAGAGGCGGCGTCATCGTATGTCACTTGTCAGGGTCCTCTGTCACTGTCTGTCTGTCTGTCGCTCTGCCGATTGCTAGATCTCTGCCCCTCCCTGCCAGTCAGTTCTACCTTCCTCCTGCCTCCCTGTTTTTTGTCTCTGTGCCCTGAGAATTCTTATCTCCTCTCAGAGGGAGGCAGCCACGGGCTGTCATAACAGGGTCCCCAAAGAGGTTTCTCTTCCTTCCTCCAACTCAAGTCAGGCCAGACTTTCACGACAGACATTAAGTGACCAAAAGGGAACTAAGCTAGGCTTGGATCATGCCTCGGCTTTGAGCCCAGATACCGCCCGTGTTAGGCCTGTGTCTTTTGCAAATTAGCTAATGCTGTGGGAACTATCCCTCAGGGATCATTCTGAAATGTAGAACAACCAGATCTCTCATAGGGGCTTCCAGTATTTTTATTTTAGCAGTGGAGTCTTTTTGTTTTTCCAAAATAAAATATTATTTATAAAGTCAACCTACAAAACAGATCAAAGTAGGTGTACTCTGATTGTAATGGCATGGGAGGGGTAGAAGGGAGGCCTAGAGTTTTTCCAATGAGCCACTCTACCTCCCTGGACCCCCAGGGCCACCACACACACACACACACACACACACACACACACACACACACCATTGTGCAGGTGATGTGTCAGCGAGGCCTGCTCCCAGAGCAGTGACATCCTAGAGGAAGGGACACCTTTCTTACATTCACACCAAGACACCTGTGAGCTAGCAGAGGCCCTGCCTGCCTGGTCCCTGAAAAGGACCCTTGCAATCCCATATTCTGGGGTAGGCTCCTACTGCATCTTCATAAAGGAGCTGCTCTGCCTTCTGGTGTATACAGTAGACTCTCCATTAACCGGAGCTCAGGCAACCAGCACTTTCAAGCAACCGACAAAATTCTTTTGCAGGATGCTTGAGATTTTGCTGGTTGCTTGAACGTGCCGGTTGTTTGAATTCTGCTTAGTGGAGAGTCTATTTTAATTTGTCCAGCATCTATCAATCCCCATGGGTGCCGGTTAACTGAGAGTTTACTGTAGCAGTCTCCATGATGTGCCAGGCATCATTTTATGTGCATTTTCCAAGCAGGCCATAACTATGTACACTTTTAGTCCTCAGAGTTTTGATAGCTAGATTTTTACTCTACAGATAGAATTTTTGCAAAGACTAGCGGTTGTCAGTTAGTTAACTATTCTTCTTCGTGTTATATAAAATGGTGAGTTCATCCCAGTATTCTGTCTTCCCCAGTATTTCATCTCCCAGCAATGCAACAGTGGGTGCATTTATGATCTAAGAATAAGTATTTTGGAAAATGGCATTTACCCTACCATGGCCATGCCCCAGGTAGACTTGTAGGCTTTGGGTTGGGTGGCTCTCATCCAGAGAGCAGAGTGGGGACAATTCCCGGCTCACACGTGAGTTGCCTCAACATCCCACCTAACTGAGCCCAGCTCTGCTTCATTTACAAGAAGAGGCAGCGATATCCACTCTCATGTAGTGTTAAATAGACGGGAGATGTAACCTTCTCTTCCAATAGCACACAACTCCTTCCCAAGAGTCACTTTGAGGAGCCGTGGTTTCATTTGAAGAATCTCTATCTGCATAGTTAAGTCAGAAAACCATCAAAAAGAGCTCCCGAGTTTATAGTCTGTGTATTTTCATTGACTTACTTATTCTGTGGCTTCTGGAGAATTAATTACATTTCCCCTTCATTATTGTTAATTGATGAAGTCTCACAAACTTACTGGGAAATACAACGCACACAGAAATTGCTGTATGCATGAAAGACACATCCACACATATGTAGATATTAATGTGTTCATGGAGAGTTTGAGACGGGACTCTAGAGAGCCTACATGTTCAAGGAAATAACAATAATGGGGTTAATTGCTCATCCTGCACTTCTCACCTATTTCTTTAACTGCCTTCAGACTCCATAGTAACAACCACTGGTATATTAACTTTACTTCTTCCGCTGAATAATCAGCTAATTGATTTATTACAGGCGTGGCCTTTCTGCTCTCTGCTCCTTAGCACCCTGCAGTGAATGTCCTTACGTTCTCAGCCCTGTTTATTGCATCTCCATTGTGCAAGTAATGGGAAACTTGGCACTAAGCAGATGGGAAAAAATGCATTCTATAGATATCAAAGCTTCGTGGTTAAATGTTAGGCTCTTTGGAGGTGGATGGCTCCTGAGACCCTGATGCTTTAGGAAATATGCTTTAAATAACGTGTTTTTCCATGTGAACACAGGATGAAGGTTATTTTCAAATAGCCCACAAGGTTAAAGTGGGTCGCTCTTCCAGATGGTTTCTATCTAATGCTTTGGATTATGATATCGAACCGCCCTGTGATCAGAACTCCTAATGCCAAGAATAACAAGAAGTGGAAGCCAGCCACAGCAAGGGCTGCTGCTCTGAGGGCATGCGGGATGCAAGGGTCAAGGCCAGACCATATGGTCTATCAAGGTCCTGCTGCACTAACCCCAGGAAATACAAATCAATGCACAGAACTGCTCATCATCTCCGTTTCTTATCAAGTTTGTCATGGTCCCCTCTGAGTCCCCCCTTCCCCAACTCTTTCTCCCATTAATTTTTGCCACAGGCCTCTCTCTGCCATAGCTGATTTGATTCCAGCTGCCTAGTTCCTAGTAAGTTCCTTAGAAACATGTCTCAAAAACAGCTACATGGTTGGAAGCCGAGAGGACTCCTAGGTTACACATTCAAGGCTGAGACATTTTATTTAGCTCAAAATTCAAGTAGGTAATTTGGACACTGGATCTCAGATACTCTAGCAGGAAGGCTAATGTTAGACAGTTCAACAATGAAAAGCTGGCCATTGCTGGGTGCTTGACAAACAAGTAAACCTTGGGACTAAAGTTGTGTTTTCTTTCCCTGGCAAAGGGACAAGATAAAAGAGGTCCAGCACTTTGACCTTCAACTATTCAAGCCCATTTTACACATGCATGTACGTGTGCTTTCATTCTGGTTTTCCCCCTTTCTGTGTGGAGGACTTATATTGCTGGCTCATACTACTTAATTTAACACCCAAAGGCAACATATATGAGGTCGAACAATTAATTTCGTGAACTCATCCTAGAAAAAGTGCTACACACCTCATTGCTGAGTATCACCACAGTCACCTTCGAATGTTTGTATAGTGCTGTGAATGTAAGCACATGATAGAAGTTGGCGAGCTTAATTGTCAGATTTTGGGTACAACGACAGCTCTGATGACCGTTTCAGAAAAAGAGTTGCAAAATTGCTTTGACGAGTGGACTAGGTGCTGGCATCAGTGCATAGTTTCCCAAAGGGAGTACTTTAAAGGTGACAGTAGTGACATTCAGCAATGAGGTATGTAGCACTTTTTCTAGGATGAGTTCTGGAAATTAATTGTCTGACCTCGTACTTTGGGGTTGGGGGCAGATATTTCATGAAAAACTTCATCTTGGTGACAGGTAATGGGTCTGTGCTTTTGGATGGTGATCAAGCTGGCACTGAGGAGGGTACATTCTCTTGTTGAGGGAGTGGGCATTAAATAACCACTTCTCGTCACTCCACTCACAAACTCTGGTGTGTAGATCTGCATGTTTTCCTTTGTGAAAACAAGGCAACGTATCTGTCACTCTTTTCATTGCGGATCCCAATGACACAATGGGCAGACCCAGAATGCCCTGCACCCCCTTCCTATTTCCAGTAGCATAGCAGCTGCCACTGGGCAGCACAGCCTCATCACCCCAGAGGATGCTTACTTACAGAGCTGGCCTTAAAGAGCAAGTGTAGTCAGGAATAGAGAGGCTCAATTGTTCATAAACCTGATACTTATTACTTGGAGATGATTCCTCTACAGTGCAAGCTGCTCGTTACAATTGTATCAAATAAAATGCTCCTTTCCTCAGAGTCCCACTTTCTCCTCTGGGCTTCCTCCCACCTCTTGTGCTCCCACCGACCTGTGGGTCAGGAGAAAGCCTGTGACTCCTTGGTGAGGGCCAGGTTGTCTTGCAGAGCAGAGGATGTGCACTCCTCTTCCTTTTATTTAGGCAGCAATTAGGTGAGAGAAATGATAGATAATGATGCATTTTGCACTTTGAAGTGCATCAGTTTTTATCTGCTGTTTTTTGCCAGGTTAGACTCAACACTTAGAATAAATGTATTATAAGTGTTCTGAGCCCCTAAACAGTTAAGAAATGTAACAACACATATTACTTGTTTCTAGGGCTGAAGAACAAGGGAATTCAATGGGGATCTATGTGGCTGTATTATTTTAATGAACAGATCCCAAATTGTAGTGATGTCAGTGCTTCTCATCTTTATTTAATTGACCTCATTATGGAGAATGGATAGGTTAGTGGTCTGGAAGCAGAGGAATTGAATGGATAATACTAAGTCCTACTACATGTCTGTCAACAGCATCGTATGGAGAGAGAGAATTGGAGGCAAGACTTTCCCCAAGTCTGGGTCACAGGTGATCTATTATATACTCTAAACCTAAGAGAATGGAGCTATAGAAAACTGGAATAGTTTCACCATTTTATAGTCTCAAATAGAAATAGCAGATGGCTTGTTATCAGAAAAAGCTACATACAGTGGTGATTCATAAACCATAACATAGAAAAAGTGCTATAAATATGCCAAAGCACGTAAATGTGCCTTTATTTGACTTTTGACAGAGCCAAAGCCTTTCCTTTGTGAGTGAATTGACTGACTGAAATTGGTATCTTCTTGCACCAACAATATTCGTAAGTGATCAATCATGATTTCTATTTTGGATTATTTGAAAGTCAGGCATGAGGGTAAAGGTTCTGACTGTGAAGCGATGTGAATTCAAAATACTTTTGGATTTTTATGGTTTTCCCCCTAATCTATTATAGTTTATCCCCACATCTAATTCAACTGCTGTTCTTTTTATTTACTGTTAATGAATCTTTCCAAAATAGACTACTTAGTTTTCATAGAAACAGCAGTTCTCTTTTCTTATTGTATCAATTTCTGAAGAATTTAGGTAAATTACATAATTATACAAAAAGGTACATCTGTTAAGAATGTATTTGCGCAAAGACACAGCTGACTCAACTAGCAAATGCGTGAGTGCCAGAGAAAACATGGGGATTCAGCCTGCCGTGGGCTTCAGACAGTATGGGTGACAGGAGAATGGAGAGGCCAGTTAACTCAGCAGGCCACATAAGTGGAAGTTAAGCAGAAATTAGTTAAGAGAGCTTTTAATGTGTGCTTACCTTGGAGTCAAGATTTCTGAATTTGTGTCCTAACCTCAGTTATTGACCTCAGATAAATCACATAACTTCTCTGAACTTCAGCTTATTCATGTGTGAAATGAGGATATTGCTAAACTAAACTGCATGAGCATGTACACACACACACACACACACACACACACACACACACTCTTTTGAGAAAATAAGATAAACTAATATGTATGGTTGCTTTGGCAACTGTAAATGCTCTTCAACTATATATTTCTTTTCAATGTTTTTATTTTGAAATAATGTCAAACTTACAGAAAAATGCAAGAATAGTATGAAAACACTAACCTCTCAAAGATTTAGCCAGTGTTAAGATTTTGTCACATTGTTTTATCATTTTCTCTATAGATAGATGAATTCATAGATAGGTAGATAGAAAGATAGATAGAAAATATGTGTGTGTCTTAACATTTTTATAACCACTTCAGAGTAAGCTACAGACATCATACCCCTATAACCCAATACTTCAGTTCTCTAAGAACAAAATATTCTTATACAATTATAAAAATTAAGAGATTTATTTAACCTTGATATAGTATAATTATTTAATATACAACTATTATTTTAAATTTTTCTAGTAACTCTTGTAATATTTTTTCCATCCAAGGTTCAGTATAGGATTGCTCAATACATTTAGTTGTCACATCTCTTTAATTTCCTTAGGCTGTCTTCCTCTTTCAAGGCATTGATACATGCTCAGTTCAGGTTATGCAATTTTTGGCAGGAATACCATATACATGATGTGTTCTTCTCATGTTAGGAGGAATGTGTGGTTGGTGTGTCTCATTGGTGATAAGAGTAATCACTTGGTTAAGGTTCTATCCTCAAGGAGTGTCCACTAGAATGTTATTATTTTTCTCACTTAAATTAGTAAATTATTTCTGGCAAGCTATTTTGAGACTACATGAATAACTTGCCTTCATTAAGTGTTTACCCACTGATTTTTGCATCCACTAATGCTCGCCACCTAAGTCAGTTCTTACAGCTCTAGTTACGAAGTGTGATTGTTTAAAAACTCCATCACATCTTATACATTTACTAGTTTGTATTCTATTTCAAGAAAGGCCTTTCTTTCTCCATTTGTTTAGTTATTTACTTGTTAATTATAAGTATGAAACTATGAAATTTTGGTTAATGGATTTTAAATTTGTTTTAAGTATTTATTTGTTTTGATGCTTAAATCATTCTAGATTTGGCCAGTTCATCAAGCTGCATCTGATGTTCTTTTGACATGTCCTCATCATCCTTTGAATACGTCTTTTCTTTCTGGCATAGCAAGACATTTTAGGCTTGTCTTCTGCTTTCCTTTCCCCAGTGCTGAAGTCAGGCATGTCTCCAAGAAACCCCAGCTCTATTGAGTGGAAATTGGTATTTAGAAACCAAAATCAGAATACTTAATGTGCTTGGCATCATTGTTTCTGGAAAGAAAACAGAGGAAATACAAGGTAGCATTTAAAATCTCTCTCTGGAATGTGTTTTCTTCTTTTACGCTCCTGCCTTTGCACTCATACTCCAACTCGAGAAAAGTGTCGTAAATTGGGATTCTGCTGCTACTTAAGCACAGAAAAGTATCAAGTCCACTGTTCTGGTTCTCCCGATAACCAAGAAATAGGGACTATCCAGGGGACTAAACTCAGAAACAGAGTAAGAGGAAGCCCATGTCAGCAATTATGATGAGGAATAAAGCAGGGGGCTGTTAATAATTAATATTATTAATAATCATTATCAATTTTCATGCCTTGTGGTCTATTTTACATCCCAAGTTTAGAGATGCCACATTAATGTTCAAAATTTCCTGGGAGGACTGCTCCCCTAGGAAATACTTTGGACAATAAGAACGTTATTATGTGTTAGATATTACTAATTATAATTATATTGTGGACTGTACTTGTGGATTGCTTTCTACTTCATTTATTACACACATCACCCCTCCTCTTGAAGTCCTATGACAACTGAGAACAGAAACAAGACTGTGGGTGAGGATCAAAGTACAGCCACTGCCTTATTACTCTGAAACCCATGGTTCCTCTCATATAGTCTGGAAAGATGCATCTTAGGCCTCGTGCCACCTTCATTGTACCTAGAGCCTGTGTCTCCCTTGGGGAGAAGCTGGGTCCGTAAAGCAATGATTAGGTGCCCTCTCTATTGCCTTCTGATAGAGAGTTGTGTCTGCTTCACACCCCATCAAGTTCAAAAGGAAAAGAATGGGAATGAAAGTGAAAGAGGCTTCAGGACCAGGAGTAGAAGGCAAATGTCAAGGGGTGCTATCTGCACAGATACCCTGGTGGAGCAAAGGGAAATGCTGTGTTGTTAGAAGATGGACTTGGCAGAGTAAGGGGGAAATACCAGGCTACATTGGAGCTTAACTGCTCATAAATGCACCCCAAGGAATGCCATGCTCTTACCTTTTAGAGAAACCAGTCCTCTTCTATAGAGAGGAGTGAGTGAGAGGTTGGAAAGAGCTAACAGGTATGTTTATGCAATCCCGCTTTTGTCTGCTAAATGGAACAGAAGTCCTCTGTGGAAACACAGTGGGTGGGATTAGAGAATAAGTATTTCTCTTAAATACAACGTCAGGCAGAAGTAACACCCAGACTTGAGCTATAATTTTATTACAAAATCATAATAATACATCCTTATGATTTTTTTTAAAAAAGATTTGGTCGATAGTTTAATGTTTATTTGGGGACGAGTGGGTTAGGGAGGGGAGAAAGGGGAGGGGGTGGGAGAGGAGGGGGGGAAGCTAAATATAAGGGGATGGACAGAGGGGTCACATTAGGTGGTGAACTTATTATGCATCAAGTTGACAATGCACTGTGGAATTGTATGCCTGAAACCTATGTAATCCTTGCTAACAGATGTCACCCCAATAAGTCTAACAATAAAAATGAATTAAAAAAAAAAAAAAAAAAAGATTTGGTTTAGATTACCAGCTCATAAAAAAGGGGTGTTATTTGTGCCAGACCCTGTATTTAGTATGTGCCCAGTTCTAAAATAATAGACTTATATGCATTATTTGGTTTAATTATCATGATTTTCTTATAAAGTATAATCTTGTAAATTAATAAGCCCACTTTAAAAATGGAAAAACTGACCCCTGGAGGTGAAGCCCTATCCTATGGCTCATATGTGGAAAATGATGTCTGAATCCAGATCCTCTGTCTACAGTCATGTGTTTAGTCCTCATGTCACCAATTTTAGGGACGATTACCTCTCCAGTAGATCAAATGAGGTAACCCAGTGAGAGAGGGGTCACAGGCTGAGCATGTCCATGTTTGGTTGGAGGGAAAAGGCAATAGTAGGGGGTGGGAGTGACTGAAGTTAGGGAGATCAAATACAGAATTTCACCCACTTCATACACTTTCACTTCTGGCTGGCCCTGAAGCACCAGGGCGTTAGTAACAACTCCTCATTCAGAGCTTGCTATCAAAGAGTAGCTGATAAGCCTATTTCTTTCATTTCCTTATGATTTCCCTGCCTTCTTTAGAACATATTTGGGCTGAAAGATCAATGCCTCCTGCTAATCAGCCATCCATCAGCTTAACGAATATCTGAAAATACTTTTTTATTTTTTTTTACAACAGTGACTGTCATCATCCCTTTGCATCCTGGAGACCTGGAACCCTGGTAGTCTCCAGCCAAAGCAAACCCTCTGAGCCTGGAAGGTTGTTGACTTGGTATTTGTAGGTTGATTTCTTTAGCATTAGATTATGATTTTTGTGAGCATAACAAAATTTTTTTATAGTAGGGTGAGAGTTGAGAGATGGGAGGAAATAGCTCAGTGGGAGCCAGGGAGACAGGAACTGGAGGTGGCATGTTCCTAGAGGTGACAGACCATTTATATAGCTTAGACATGTTGTGTCAACATGACCCAGTGACACCCTCCAAGAGTCTACCACTCAGACACCTGGAACATGTGAGCTGCACCATTTCTGTCAACTTTACTTCCTTTCCCCTCTTTTTTGCTGCATTCATCAGACATGTACAACCTAAGACAACAGGTATGATCACTATATCTGGCACTAGGAATGTCTTCATAGAGGTGCCCTCTTCTTTATCTCACTGTTGCAGACCTTCTAATTTAGAAAATTATTTTTTTATCATAAAAAGGCACAGAGCATAGTGGAAAGAGCACCACCACCTTTTCAAGTTAGGCAGACTGGAGTACAATACTAATTCTATTATTTATTAGCTGTGAGACCTCAGGATATTTTCCTAATTGCTCCAGATCTCAGCCTTCCTCCATAAAACAAGACTAACACTTTCTTTTCAGTGCTGTTGGGTAGATTAAATGAGGTAATAGATTAGAAGACCTTGATAAGCTTCTGGTTCTTAATAGAGTACTCTGCAAATTGTAGTCACTTTAATTAACATAAATTATTTATGCAGTTGCTAGTATCTCACTTATCCCTTTTTGGGGGTATAGATTTGATTTTCATAAGAATCATATATGTCATCGTATTATTTCTTATGCTACCAACCACAGTGGCACATGCGTGATACACAATGAACACAGCTGTTTAAAGTGAATGAGTTGATCTTGTAGGTATTCTCTTTAGTATAAAGTGTTGAACGAGTTTGCCTCTGGTGGCGATGACAATGATGGTGATGATAATACTGATACTGTAAACAATTTATCATGGAAGGAAACATAAACCTCAGAATGCATATGCTGTGCCGTCTCTTTGTGTCTTGGCTGCCAAGAAGCTCATATTAATTCAGCACTGGAAAACACTAGCTCTTGCATTCCAATTTCTTTCATTTCTTCTAATCACTTCTTCTTTTCCCTTGTTACCATGATTCTGCTTAGAGTTTTTAAATATTGGGAGCATCTCTAGTATCAAATTACTGCAAGAATTAGATGGGAAGATACATCCACACCCACAGCCCCCACTCACACAAATACATATAGACATACAATTATTATTATTAGGACACTATATTTATTTAATTAATTTATGCAATTGATTCTTGACCCACGCAACCCTCTTCACACTGGTCATAGGGAATAGGCAATGACTTGCATTTGGACCACAGCATCTGACTGGAACTAAATGCTCCAAGCTGGGCTTTTAACAACCCATTTACAGGAGCCTAATGTGAGGGTTGGCTTCTCAACTGACTAATTAGACTGGGGACAATTTTTCCTGAATTTGCATAGTGGCTAGAAACACTTCTGTCTGTATGCTGCCTGCCACCCCCTGTGGCACAGATGTACCATGGCCATCCCACTCTAGTTACAATCTTCATCAGATGTACCTGTGCTCAGGAGGTGACTGTAACTCAACAGTACCTTACTTATATCTATGTTGTCATTTTGTTGTTGATGGTTGTGGTTTTATTTTAACTGGGCAAAGACTGAGCAAAGTTCATACAAATCAAGTGCAAAATTTATGTTTGAGGCAATTGGAGAAATTTGAATATGGACTACTTATTAGGTGACATGGACATTCACTGATTATATTAGGTACATTGACTATATTGTATTTATGTGGAAACATATCTATTTTTTAGAGATGCATACTAAATATTTATAGAAGAAATGCCATATGGCTTGAATTTACTTTAAAATATTTTAGGAAGAACATAATGACACAAATATGGGAACATACTAACAATTCTAAGCCTCCATGATAGGTATTGGAGTGTCCATTTTATTTAGGGTGAACCATAGAAAAGTGCCAACTTAGATCATTTAGATCAATATTAGAACATTATTTACCTAAAAACAGCAATTTCATATGATTTAACATTTTACTGGTCTCTCATTTTATGCGTATCTGAATTTTTTATTAAAACAACAACAAAATGTTTCTCGGTGTCTACAGGAAAAATCCCCAAACCTTCAGTATGGTACAAGAAACAGACAGTGGCCTGGTCTCTATCCCCACTTCTCCAATATACCTCATTTCCTCCCACTCCCCCCACTCCCCAAGCACTATGGGTGGAACTTTGTTTGAACTTGCTTATTTTGAACTGCTTGATTTTCCTTAGCAAGCCAAATATTTTCCTGTATCTTTGCTCAAACTATCCCCTTTGCCCAGTACTTCCACTTGCCACTCTGACAGCTACTCATGTCCTTAACTCAGCTCATGGGTCACATTAATTTTGAAACCATTTCTAAGATGATCCCTCCCTCAGTTTCTTCCTCCCAGGCCCTGTCAGCTTCCACCCCAGTAGAATTCCCCAATGTTCATTCTGCATCATTGCTTGAATGTCTTTCATGGCCTTCCCCCAATACATTGAAGTCTGTCAAAGGCAAGTGCAACACCTCATTAGTCTTCGTATCTTCAGGAAGTGTCATTTACTATTCACATTCAGGAGACGAAAGCTGAAGTATGGACATTCCACCTGCTATGTGCCCTGCATCTGCCCAACAGTTGGTTGGCCCGCCCTCAGTGGACCTGACATTCTTGGTGCCAGCCACGGGATCAGACCCGAATGGGAGCCTGCTTATTGAAGGAACAGGCACATGGGCACGTTCAGTTCTGGCTCCAGCTAGGTCTTCTTTCCACTTGCCACTTAACATGGCTGTTTTTTTCCTGATAAGAAACAAAATTACAATCGGTGGTCACAAGGGGGATAAAGCCCAGGAGGACAGAGAAGTAAAAGTGTGATCAAAGGTACTTGGGAATTAGGGGTTATTTTTCCCCATGTGTCTGTAGTACATTGTGACTCACTGAAGATAACGCTGGTGGGTTGATGGTTAAGCAATACATTATTTGAGTTCTTCAAATTCTTCCTCTATAGGAGTTTTCACTAATCACACCACCTAAAATGGATTTGCTTGCGGAGACTTGGTGCTGTGTGTGCCAAGTATTCAACTTAAAAATATGCTGAGCATTGGCATCTACATTTCATATTATTTACCTGAGTGCATGGTTTATAGTTTACTAAAGTTTGTTGCTTAAAGTGCCTAGCATAGGCAGTGAATTATCTTAGAGTAGTAATAATAATGATGGTAACAATAGCAGCCAATACTTATACAGCACTTCTGTGTGCCAGGTATACCCTTGTTAATATCACACACACACACACACACACACACACACACACACACACACACATATGCACATATATATATGTAGCTCTGGTCCAGCTGGCCAGGTAACCAGTGATTATGTCCCCTTGATAACCTCCTCCAACAATAATCCTATGGGGCAGCCACTCAAATTAGCTACGTTTTACAAATGAGAATATGAAGATGGGAAACAAAGTTTAGTAACTTAACCCAAATTATTATTCAGTTAGAAGGAAGTAGGGGTGGGATTAAAAAACAGACAGGTTTATTAAATGTACATGTTTACATATTGCTGAACAGTACTTGGGTACAATGAACACTAAATTTACTCAGTTCAAATAAGAAAACAAACAGAGACAATTATATTTTCAATAGTGCTCTCCTAGTACATTTTTCCACATCGCTCAGAAATCAAGAATGCCTGATAGAAATGAATGGGAATAAAGAAGATAGACTTGAAATTAAATGAATTAAAAATAATTATTTAATTGCTCCCTGTGATAAGTGCTCCAGAATAGAAATGCAAAGTGCCAGAATATATCCACAGAGTCCCTGAGATAGACTGGAAGCCAAGGAAAGAGGATGACCTCCACGTAGGGCTGTAGGAAGGGGCAAGAGTGAGGGGGAGAGTGGTGAGTGGAAGGCTCAGTGGGCCACAAAACGTAGGGACTTGTAAGGGAAGTGACCATGCAATTTACCATGCAAATTGGTCTCATATCGTATAAATGGAATTTGGGTGCTATAAATGATTACACTGGAACCACAAGTGAAATGTGGATGCAGAGAGCCAGCAAAGCAGCTATTGTAATAATCCCAGGAGGAGATGATTAGTAGCTGATTACAGAGGTGATGATGAGAATGGAGAGAAGTAGACACATTTCATATGTGTGAGAAGGTTGAATTAACAAGGCTTAGGTGAGAGACCTAAACAAAATTCTCAGGAATTTTTCAGGACAGTGATCTCTATCTATCTATCTATCTATTTATTTATGTATCATCTATCTAATGTTTATATCCCTGTGAAAGCTGCAATTATGGCAGAAATTCTTTAATATAGTAAGAGAAGAAAAACACTTCCAAACTTACATCAAAACTGATTTTCTTTTTTATTAATAAATGCAGTCTGTAGTTTGGGAACGAAATTCTTTGTAAGGAATTAGATAGCATGCTAATAAATCTCTTACTCAGCGCTCTAGAGGATCAAGTTCTGCAGATCCTTTATTTTCTCTGGATTTTCCTGGGGGATTTCTTTCTATTCAGTTCTATGGCAGTGAATTGCATTTCTCTCCAAGGCTCTTCAACAAACAGTTTACAGTGTATATATATTTGTTGGCATGCAAATTACCCTGCGGTATGAGTCTTGATTAATATTATAATGTGTTGATGAAAGCCTCTAAGTGGTCCTTGGAAGTAAGGTTTTAGACAAAGATGTACTGTTTGGGTGTAGAATGTTTATTGAATATTAGATTAGGTTTTTGTTTTGCCCCCACCCCCACCCCCTGCCCAGATGTTTGAGGTAAAGTGGTAACAAACTTCAAAATACACAATTAATGAACACAACCAGTGTATTGTCCTAGCTGCACAAAACACTCCACCCCGTGCACACATGATGCCTGATCACACCGAGGCAGCTTTTGCGTATGTGGGCCCTGTGGGTCAGCTATTTAGCCTCTTGCTCATCGCCAGCATCCTGCCTCTGGAACGGCATTGTTCTGTGGCATCCTGCGCCTTTTAAATACGAGTTGATTAGACCATGTGTCAATTCCCAACGTGCCCACTGAAATGCAGAGATAGAGTCACCGGGCTCTGCTTTTGTGAAGACTGGGTTCTTGTTGTTAATAGTCGTGAGCACAAAGGCTGAGAAACAGAAATGGCAGATTCTCCACCTCGAGCAATTCAAGTATTGACGGACACTTTTCTTTCACACACGTAGCTTGAATAAACAAAAATTCAATGGAAGGAGCACAGACTCAGAGAATAAGCAGTGATTAAGGGCGCAGGGCTGAGCACACAGAGGAAACTGGGTCGAATTCCAGCTCCGCCACTTAACAGCTGCCCGACCTCGGCCAAGTGTTATCACCTCTCCAAGCTTCAGCTTCCTCATTTGGAAAACAATGCTAATAATTCCTACTTCTCGAATTGGGAGTCCAAATTAAATGAGATCATGGATTTGAAGTACTTTCCTGGACAGAATATAAAAATAAAACATTTGCAGTAAATGCAGTTTCTTGCTATAAGCAGATTCGCAGCCTCGGGTCCAACAATACTAAGACAACAAATCTAGTATTTGACTAAAGTCTCTTCAAAGTTTGTAGATTTTATTATATTCTATTATATCCAATCATCTCTAAGTCCTCACAAACAAAAATGTTGACTCTCAGCCCACAATGAGCCCCTTTTTCAGATTGATAGCTGGGGTTATGGTGTCAGGGTGCGTTAAGGATAGGCTGTCCAGAGGTACTACTTTAAACAGGACAGAAAATGACAGTCCTGTCCCATTTCAAATGGTGCACATGGTCAGCCTAGTGTCACTGGGCTCAATTCAAGGTGTCAGTAGTTTGAAATGGGACAGGACTGTTGTTTTCTGTTCTATTTAAAATGATACGTGTGGTCAACTTATTCAAGGAGCATACTGAATCTCTTGGGAATGGAGTGTCTGTCACCACTCTATGAATGGGTACCCGGGCACAGAGAAAGGAAAACTCAGAACAGAGCCAGAATCCATAGGGAATAAAATAAGGAGATGCAGAATGAGGTGAAATTCAAAAACTGTGTTTGGTGAAGGAAGGCACAACAGAGGTTGAATTCTGGCCCAAGCGGGTCAGCCTACTGACACCTTGAATTTAGCCCAGTGAGACAAGGCTGACCATATGTATCATTTGAAATGGGACAGTGCCGTTGTTTTCTGTCCTGTTTAAAATAAGACATCTGATCAGCCTAAAAGGAAGGCTTGGGATGACTTTGGTGTGAGGCAGGATAAGACCTTCCCTTGCAAAGAACATTCTGTGTTGCCATTGTAGGTATTCCTCAGGATTGTTTCAACAGGTTAACGTCTCTTTTCCTTTTTCGTTAAAACATTGTACATGGATTTGTACAGAATATTCAAATCTCTTTCTAGATAAATAGGTATGTATGCATAGGTGGAATTCAATATAATGACCCTCAAATCTCTAGTCTTTCCTTTCCCTGCCCACTTTTGGTTTGTTGCTACTTCAGTGAGACATGGCTGCTGTCACAAGAAAGTGTGCACATACCCTTGCCACCAAATCTACCGGCCAGGTACTTTGCCTTCTTTTCCTTTAGAATGATTAGCCACAGGCCTTTTTGTTTATTTGTTTGTTTAATTATTGTCTGAGGCTCTGCCTGTGCTCTGGGTTGTATCTCCTGCAATTGTGCCTTCCAATATCATCAATATTCATTCTCTTTTGGATTGTTCTTGTTAGCAGACACACATGTGCTAATCTTTTTCATCTTTAAAAAACTTTTCTAACCTTACGATTGCTCCACAACTATGACTCTATGTCTCAGTTACAAGTTGCAGAAAAACTCCCCCAAAAGAATTTTCTATAGTCATTATTTTCGATTTCTTTCACCCAGTTTTCTCTTCATTAAATGTACTCAGATCAGGCTTCTGTACTGTATTAGCTTGCTTAGGCTGCTATAACAAAACACCATAGAGTGGGTGGCATGAACACAGAAATTTGCTTTCTCACAGTTTTAGAGGCTGGAAGTTTGCAAGGAAGGTGCTGGCTTGTAGGTGACTACTTTCTAGCTGTGTCCTAAAATGGGCTGGGGCAGGGGTGGAGAGAGAGAGAGAGAGAGAGAGAGAGAGAGAGAATATTCCCTGTTTTGTTTGTTTTGTTGTGTTTGTTTTGTTTTTCTTATAAGGGCACTGATCCCATCATGAACCCCCTCGCCCCGTAATCATCTTTATCCTTAATTACCTCCCAAAGACCCTATCTTCAATACTATCATGTTGGGGGTTAAGTTTTTAATATGATTGGGGGGGCACAAATATTTAACCCCTAGCACATACCTTATCAAAATTGCACTTGACAATGACGCTGATAACTCCCACCTTACCAAATTCTATGTCCAGGTTTGCACAGGTTTCACTAGCTGTTATTTAAAATTATTTCTTGTCTAACAATAAAAATGAATTTAAAAAATAAAAAATAAATAAAAAAATATAAAATTATTTCTTTATTTGGTCTCTGGGACATCAACCAGAATCCTCTGGTGTTCCTTCTACTGGCTTTTTGTCACCACATTATAAATATCTGCATTCTCAGAGTTCAGCTCTGATTCTCTTCATTTCTTTGTCTCTGTTAACTACCTAGGTGACTTTATTCAGTGTCGTGGTTTTAAACACCACCTGTATGCTGAAGATGTCCACATTCATATAGTTAGTCCTGAACTCCAATGCTTATATTTAGCTGCCTGCATGATTTCTGTGTTTAAACATCTTACAGGTTTTCCAAATCAAACTGATCAAAAATTAATCTCTTGGGTATCTAGAGTGTCATACCTCAACCTCCCACGCAAACACGTTGTCTACGTACTTCCCTATCTACTTGAACAGTAATCCCATTCTTTCTATTGCTCAGGCCCAAAAGCCTAGTTCTTCTCTCTTTGGCTCCTCTTTTATTACAGTCAAAAATCTAATTCATCAACAAGTCCTACCAGTTCCACGTCCAAAATATACCCAGGCTCTTTACTCTTCTTAGCTCCTTCATCCCAACTCCCCAGGTACAAGACCCCACATTCTCTCTTTTGCAGTGTGGGTCATCTCCTTTTGGGTCTCCTTGCTTCCACCTACAACCCCCTTCAACAGATCAGGAGAGTAATCCTGTCAAAATACAGAGCAGCTCTTGTTTCTTCCTTGTTCGTATCCCTCCAATGACTTTCTGTTTCCCTCAAAGAAAAAGCCAAAGTCTTAACCAGGGGTGCGAAGCCCCACAGAACCCTTCCTTTTACCTCCCTGATGCATGTCCTGTTGTCTCTCTGATCTTCACTCTCCTTCAGTCACACTGGTCTCTGCTTTCATGCAAGCACGGTCCAAACTAAGGTCCTTTGCATCACCCTCTACCTGTTTAGACTGATCAAATGTCCCATTTTAAATAGGACAGAAAACAATGGTACTGTCCCATTTCAAATGGTACGTATAGTCATCCTAGTCTCAAGGTGTCAGTAGGCTGAACATACATACTGTTTAAAATGGGACAGTGTTGTTTTCTGTCCTATTTAAAAACAGGACGTTTGGTCAGTGTAGTTCTGTTATCCTGCTTTATTTTTCTCATAGCATTACAAACATTTGCATTTTGTTTATTTTTTTAAACCCAAGTGCCCACTAGAAAAAAAAGCTCTGTAAAGCTTTGTTGTTGCCATTATTATATCTCTAGCACCTAGAACAGCACCTCGGAGATAGTAGGCATTTAAAAATTTGTAAATGATTGAGGGTATACAAAGAGAGGAAGATGCAATGAACCAAATAGGATTTCGTAAGCCAGCTGGAAGCAGGATAGATGTGGCTAATGAAATGAACATAATTCCAAAATGCTGTGTTAGTGTTACAACTCTCTGACACATTATGCCCATCCTAACATCAATCTGTTATGATAACCTATTTGGGAGTATCAATGTTGAAAAATCTCAGGTTCACTTTTGCTTTCAACCTCTTCCATTTTTTTTTTTCAAAAAAAATAAGGCAGACAGTTGTAGCAAAAAAGGGTTATCATAGGATGGCTAAAATAAAAATCGATTGGAGTAAGATGAAGGTTTGGTGTAGGATGACATAAACTCCTATGAGCACTTGTGTGCTAGTCCCATTAAAATACCACTAAGTCATCAAGACAGCATGTTGTACCCTCAATTAAACTGTCTGAAATCTACTTCAGAGAATGAATTCTTCTAGACAGAGCTAATACCTCTTTATTATCTAGGTTGATCTAGTTAGCTTTCTATCTCTTTATGATTTCTCCTCCCTTATGTTAGTCTTTTACCTGTATCACTGAGTAAAATATGTCATCAAACAGAAGGCTTGAAAACTGAAGAAGATGATCTGGGTTGATTGCACATGCTTATGTCTTCTCCCAGTGAGCTTGCCTTTGGACCCAAGGTTTGCTGTGATGGCGTCAATCTATCTCATATTTAGTTTTCTCTTTTCCTGCTGCCTGATTTATTTCCCATCACTATTTTCTTGTCCAGAGAACCTTGCCTTTTCATGATGTGCCTGAAGTAGGGCAGTTTCAGCTTTTTCATTTTTGCTTTCTGCAATGTTTAATGCTTAATTTGCTTTAGGACTCACTTATTCACCTCACGGTCTAGTGCATCTGGAGAGCTCTCCTTCAACATCTTATTCCAAATGAATCATTTTTTCCCATTGGCTTTCTTCACTTTCCAACTTTGATATCTGTACATAGGAATTGGGAATACAAGGGTGCAGGTGATCTCAGCCTTGGTCTCCAGTGACATATCTTTGCTCTTGGTGATCTCCCCTAATTTTTCCACTGCTGCACTTCTGAATCTCATTCAGCCTTTTCTTGATTTCTTGACTGTAGGCTCCATTTGAGTTGATGACTGAACCAACATTAGGAAAACCATGGATGATTTCGACATCTACACTGTTTATGTTAGTTGTGTGTTTCTTCTGTAGCCGTGATTTGTGTCTTCTTGATGCTCTAGTGCAGTCCTGCTTTGGTACTTCCTTTTTTCACTTTCATCATAAGTATTTTCAAATCATTGCTGCTTTCTGCCAGTAAGATAGTGTCGTTTGCATGTCTTAAATTATTGATATTTCTTCCACTTATTTTCACTCTTCCGTCCTCTGAGTCTAGTCAGTTTTTCTCATGACATTTTCTGACTACAGATTAAACCAATAGAGACATAAAATGCATGCTTGTCTGACATCTTCACCTATAGAAACCATTCTATCCATATCATCCTGACAGTGGCTTCTTATCCACAATAGTTTAAGCATCAGGTAGGTGAGTGTAAAAGGCTTATACAGATCAATTGTGTACAAAGACCTAACCACTGGCTGTCTTTGTCCTTTCAGCTCTTCCGTAGGCAATGCCAGGAAGGCCACAGGCCAGATGGAAACATGACATTGTTGGTTAGACACACCTGGGTTTGAATCACAAGTCTTAAACATTGTTGGATCTTGGACAAAGTTCCCCTCTGAGAGTTAGTGGGGGGGTGGGTGGGGAGGAGTAAATGCAAATGAAAATAAGAATGACACAAAACAAATTTGTTTGTGAGATTAAATGAGATCACTTGTGTAAATCCTGTAGCATGGTTCCTGACACACCGTTGGTGCTCCATATCTGCCCCTCACTTTTATAAAAAGGGGTCTTTAATGAACAGTTCAAAACGGTAAATGAAAGCCTCAAGTTCTGACCTTTGGCAGCTGTGGCTTTGTTCTGAATATGACAGTCCTGTAATACATCACATCTCTCTTTGTATGCTTCCTGGAGCCAGGAAAGGGGCTCGTGAGACAAGGACATTTTCTGTTATTAAAACAAAAGACACCAACAAACAAAAAGTTTCACAGAATCTTTGGAGAGGCAAAGCATGCATGAAAGTTGGGGTTCCACAGTCCCTTAAAATTAGGCTGACCAGGCGTCCCATTGTAAACAGGACAGAAAACAACCATACCGTCTCATCTCAAGCGGTACGTGTGGTCAGCCTAGTCTCACTGGGCTAACTTTAAGGTCTCGGTAGGCTGACTATACGGCCCATTTGAAACAGGACAGGACCATCATTTTCTGTCCCATTTAAAACAGGATGTCTGGCCCGTCTACTCAGAACAGCCACTCGTGCTCAGTCCACGCAGCTGTCCCCCAGACCAGGGCTTCGTTTCTTAGAGCTGGCTCCCTTGGAGTGGCCACTGACAGCCGTTATCACTGCCTTTTACACGGGTCTCTTCTAAGATGGGAGGTTTGGAGGCAGAATAGAAACTTTGCTGAAAGCGTCCGTTACTATATTTCTGCTGTAAGTACTATTCTCTTTCAGTCACAGGGCCTCTTAGCTGACCCTGAATGCCTAACCAACATCTCAAAAGAAGCTGCTTTCATCTGCCTGGCCGCCCCCGCCCCCACCTCCTTAATTACCCCACAGGTGTGCTTTCCAGGTGAGCTCGCTCTGGGGACCACAAAACCTCCAAAAGCCAGGAAAGTGATGGGGAAGATGGAGAAAAACCCTCAAGAAAAAGATAAAGTTTAAGACCATGTCCTTTTCTTTTTAAGACAGCAGTGTCTTTTGCAGCACTTTTAAATGGTTGCCAGGGAAACAGAGCAAGGGAGAGTAGAAAGGTTATATGGATACTTGATAAAGCTAATGCAATTTTTAAAAACATGAACTGACAAGTGGTTAAGACTCTGGAGCTTCTCGCAACATCTCCTTTTCCAAGTCCCCCTTCGGAGGTTCCAGGACTTTGATGCCATCGTTAACGATATTTTAATTATTTGTAAACTATAATTCGTTTCCATCAAAGACAGGTGCTGATGGGTTTCCTGGAGCATGGCCTTATGTGTCAGCTCTTACAGGGTACTTGGAATGAGGGATCTGACACGCTGGACCAATGGGTCCAGAGGCCCTGGTTGAACAGTGAGACTCCAAATCTCTAACTCTTCCCTGTGAGTAGATGGACCATCACTAAAATACAGCAGAATGCCATAAAGTCTGTGCACTGTCAGCTTCAGATGGTGCCTTGTAAGTGTGAGAGTGTAAAAACAATTGGTGGAAAGAAATAGTTATGTGTGTGTGTGTGTACCAGCCGATCTGCTTGAGAACATTCATCCCAGGCGGGGCAGTGGGGAGTGGACAGGGTGTGAGTCCTCAGGAAACTGCCTGCTCTTCCAAGGACTGAATATTTATAGCAGCTTGTTCAATTTGGTGAGCATGCTTGTGAATTTTAGTTCAAACTTAGTTTCACCATTGTGGCCTCTGGTGAGTATTTATAACTCCTGATCTCAGGAGTGTTGTTCCACTCTGCATTTTCTGTGTCCCCTCAGCATTTATTTGCTCAATTTGTACTGTATTAATTTGCACATGTTTATTTATTATCTTGGGTTCTTAAACCTCAGTATATTTCCCAGTGGATTCTTATGTGTGGCTCTCCACAGCAGTGCCTAATGCAGCTTAACTTTTAGTCAATGAACAACAGTCATTTGATACTTACTATATGCCATCTACACACCTCTGGTGCTCATTGCTTTCTATGTAAGGGTCAAAAGTGAATCTACTTAACCAATATGCATTGGAACCTTCCATACAACCCCACTGCACCAGGGTGTACTGTGGCCTGGATGGCACCCATCATGGCTAGAAGGGAGATGCAGACTGAATTCTCAGGGGAGGGCTGAGTCCACGTTCTAGAAAGAAAGAGCTAACGACTCTAAAGGTGGACACAGGAATGATGTTCTAAGAGTTCAAAACAGTAAGGCAAAGACATCTAAACAAAAGTAGGAAAGGGCAACTATAACTGATGGACTGTCTTTATAGATAAGGAAATGCAAAAAAGAGAGACCAGGACCACTTTGGAACAGAGAGGTTAAGTTCACTTACCCAAAATCAGGAGAGGAGAGGCAATACAGGCCTACCTTTTCTGTCATTAAATTCTCTATTTATGTTCACCTACCTTTGCACAAAGCCATCCTATATTTTAAATTGTAGTGGAATTAACAATGGACAGAATCAGCAAATGACCCTTCAGTAGCCAGGCAGGAGAATATGTTAAATTACAAGGACCATTTAGCAAGAGGTAATGGGTGTACATTCCACAAAACAGTGCACTGTGGTGCAAAGAACTTCTACCTAAATAAATAGTCTTAATCATCTCTTGTCTCCTAGAATATGAGCTGAGTTTATGGCAAGATAGAAATGACATACAAACACTGTTGTTCCCCATCTGTTGTGTAGATGCTGCTATGGCATAATGGGACATTTTTAAGGCTGCTTTTAATATAAACATAGAGGGATACCATCGTGGGAAGCAATTATGATTTAACTTGAGGAAGACATTCTTCTTTTCTGAGGAATATGGAGTGAAATGTTAGTCCGGCAAGCTTGGCCATTTTATGCCATATCCTGTCTTCTAATATAGAAGTTTGAGTTTCCCTTTTGATTCCAGGAAAAGAAGTACTTATGATCGCCAATCTAATGAAGGAAACGGAAAAGATGATTTCTTTTTTAAAAAATTTTCAGGTAATAAAATTTCATGACCTCACTAATTATTTTTGTGCTATTTCTGAGTATATTTCAGACAGAAAGGGCTGGCTATGATCTTGAATTGCAACCTGAATGAATAACCCTTCTCTTTCATTGCTAGTACAATAAGTGCTCTGTTTATAGAATCTAGCTTCTTGTTTGAAGCCAATATTTGCCCCAGTTTTGCTATTTAAAGTGTTAGAACAATACATCAGATGCACAGTGATGTCCTAAGTAAAAGTAGGGTAAAAAGGGCTGAACCCAGAAATGCCCAATTTCAGCCTTCCTGTAACCTCTCCTTGGAGGGGTTTTAAGGGAGATATCAAAGGATCAATAACAGGGGATGGGGTAGGAAGTGCCACTTTTCCCAGAAAATCCCAAGCAAAAATCTGGCAGTTAAGTGGGGGTGAGCAGATCCTTCATGGAGCCTCCTACCTCCTTCTGATCCTAGTTCTTAAGCATTTGCTACTTGCCATATGATTCCGCAACTGGAAGCAATCACCTGCATTTCCAAACAGAGGGAGCGAGGCAGAAAGACAGCTTGTCTCAGCTTACCGAGTCATGAACATGAACTGGAAGAAGACCCGTCCAAGTGCATGGCAATTTAATGAACTAGAACCCTGCCTATTATGAATATAGCCTCACTAGTGCTTTGTAATCTGATTGATCACACTGATGATCCTTTTGTCTTGGAGGTTCATAAAGAGTTCAGAAAATAGCAGTGGGATGAATAGGCATAGAACAAATTTAGAGAATACGTACTATTACTGTGACATCTCACTTCAAAGTTTATATATAATTCTGACCTCATTATGTTTTAGATTAATGATGAAAATGAGTGTCTTAATACATAATACTATTGTACTATTATAATTTACTTCAAATTTTGAAAGAGTAATTACCTGTTTACATATCCATATATGCATATATATGTATATGCGGTGTTAATATAAAACATTAACTGAGAATCATGACAGCATTTGCACTATATGTGAGATCACCATCATTTCTCTGCAATGATCTATTAGGATATTCACCTCTGGGTGGCACTTTAGTAATATCACTGACCAGACATTCACAGACCAGAGAACCACACAATTATCTTGCACTGCTCACTAAAGCGAGTCATTTTTAAATCATTATAATGACATGACTTTTAAAACAGATAATCATCTTTTAAAATATATTGAGAACAATGCCATTGTTTGCATACTTTTAGTGAGTAGAGTCAAATTCATAACCTTATAATAATGACTTACATTATTATATGAGTGGAGTAAAGAATATTTGTTGAACAACTTCACTGTCTTTGGCACCATTTAAAGAACCATGTATGTGTTCTCATTGAATTCTTATAACAGTTCTAAGAGGTTAGAACTACTGTCCTTTTATGGTAGGAGAAATCTAGCAGAGCTGGGGGATTTGAGCTCCTATCTTTATGATTTCAAGGATCATGCTCTTTCTAATATCCTAAAGTATCTAAAATGTTTCCAGATTTTTGAACTAAGTGTGCCTGGAAGAAATAAAAGCATGTGGTGACTAAATTGGTTTACTGAGGAGGACATTTAATTTGGCTCTTAGGTGACTGACTAAAGGACATGCAGAGTGTCAGAAGAGGGAGATACTGAATGGAAGGTTGACTGGGTCTGGCCATCTTGATTTTAGAATCTTGCAACAGAAGTGAATCCATAAGACATAGCAGGTTCTGTAAGACTGAGGATATACTGGGTTGCTTGTATCAGAGGCTTCCTTAGGTAGTGTTAATTATGAGGAATATAGACATCAAGAAAGGTAAGAAATACAAGATAATGCATCACATATAACTTATGTGGACACCCAGCAAATGTTGGGTTTGAAGTAGGCTGACAAGACATACTGTTTTGTGAGACAGAAAACAACAGCCCTGTCCTGTTTCAAATGGTACATATGGTCAGCCTACTGACCCCTTGAATTTGGCCCAGTGAGACTAGGCTGACTATACGTACTAGTGAAACAAGACAGTACCATTACTTTCTGTCTCATTTAAAGTGGGATGTCTGGTCAGCCTAGTTTGCACTTTTGATTTTATATCATATTATATTCCCATCACACTGCTCTATAACCAAGTCCCCTTAGAGTGAAATCTAGGTACTCTACATCATTATATGTCAGGTTCCTGGTGTAATGTCTGACACAAAGTAAACATTTCAGAAATATTTGTTTAAAAATAAACAAACAAATAGATAAATAATGACTTTGGAATGAACATAGAATTCTGGTTGCCAGCTTTCCTGGAAACAGTATACTTTAGAATTGTGTTCTTGGTGTTAGAAGTCTTTCTGTTCATGAGCCATGTTTATTTTTAAAAATTAAGTAGGCTGAAAATTAATTTTATTTTGAGACTATTCTAAGACATTATGGCCCCACAGGAATACTCTAGGATATTATAAAGCAAACTTTGGGAAATCGCTGACCTAGATACAGTACCAAGGTGATAGGTACTACATAAATATAATAAATTTTACCGAGAGGGTTCCCTAGGCCTTTCTTTAATACTAGTGCAGATGGTACAGAAATAGTCTGAAGAAGCATTGAAGAATGTCTCAGGGCAGGATAATTTAATACCTTGGGCTGCTTTTTCTACTAAAATTCAAGTTATTTTATTTAATACTAAATCCATTTATTCAGCAAATTTATGCTGATGGAATGCATATATTTTTGAAGTGTAGGACACAGGTTAGGGTTATGGGAAAGTAATAGTGAACCAAGCTTATCTGGTCTTCCTCCTCCCATGAAGCCTACAGTGAAGGGGCAGGGGAGTAACAGACTTTAATTAAGTAGAGACATCAATGGATACATAATAAATATGTTGCTGCTCCTTTTACTTCCTCAGTTAAAGTGCAAGTACTACCAATAAGTTTGTTCTACTCTTAGTGTCTTTCCCTGACTACCTTTTGACACAGGCTCCACCCTTTTCTTTCTACAGCATTTGACTCTTCTGAGCACCACTGAAATGTTAAAGTGAAACATTTCACTGATGGAGATCAAGCTTTTTTAAGGGAGAACAAATAAAAATACCTGCTTTTTCATGATTGTCCCCCTATAGTAGAAGCTGAATCAGTATTTGTTGAAATAAGTGGAAGCAAGAAAGAGACCAAGAGACTGGGCGATGCCGTAACTCAGAAGCAAAGCTGGTGGAAGAGGCAGGAGCTTTGCCATGGATTGTACCATACAGACAATGGAGATGCAGTCAATACTCTTGATGATAGCAATAAGCTAGCTTTGGGCTTTGGCTCACCTGAGAGATAACGTCATTCAAGAGTTTAGAAAATAATACTACAAACACAAATTTTTATCTTCATCTTTCCTTTTCAATCTTCTTATTACACAACTGTTAGCCCCTGCCAACATACACAAATGCACATATTAACCATGTGGCTCTAAGCTGGGGGGATTTTCCAGGAAAAGTTATTAGGTAGAAATTATGTCCCATCCAATGGCATTTTCTGCATCTGTGGTAGCACTGCTCTTGGCTATGACAAGTGGATTGGTGGCTTTGGGAAGGTCTCTTCCAGACCATCACAACTGTTTGTGAAGTTGATTCCAAAATACCAGTAACTCTTAGCATTTTCACCTTTCTGAGAGTTTACAGTAGAAGGTGGAATGTACCACATGCCATTATAGGTTTTTTTTAATTAATGTAAAATAACAGCTCCTGCTGCGAAATAATTAAAGAGATTAAAAACAGACCACTTTCAATAAATGACACATCTGGTGTTTTGAAAACACTGGAAGAATAAACTATTATACTATGACAAGCTCATCATCTGTAGAAACTTTAGAAACGTGTTTTATAAATTATTATTTATTTTTTGCAGTTACAGTTGACATTCAATATTATTTTATATTAGTTTCAGGTGCACAGTATAGTGATTAGTCATTTATATAACATATATAGTGATTCCCATTGATTAGTCTAGTACCCATCTGGCACTATAGTTGTTGCAACATTATTGATTACACGATTCTCTATGCTGTACTTTACATTCTCATGACTGTTTTGTAAACCACTTATTTGTACTTCTTAATCTCTTCACCTTTTTAACCTAGCT
The DNA here is from genome assembly GCA_004026885.1 of Lyroderma lyra. Lineage (NCBI taxonomy): Eukaryota > Metazoa > Chordata > Mammalia > Chiroptera > Megadermatidae > Lyroderma > Lyroderma lyra. The sequence goes on from PVJL010005354.1 coordinate 80,023, forward strand.
CCCTAACCTTCCTCCCCACTGACAACCATCAGTTAGTTCTCTGTATCTATGAGTCTGTTTCTGTTTTGTTTGTTCATTTATTGTGTTCTTTAGATTCCACATGTAAGTGAGATCATATAAATGATTTTAAGTATATGGAGTCACGTCTTTTGTCTTTTTCAGTCTGACTTACTTCACTTAGCATAATACTCTCTAGGTCCATCCATGTTGCCTCAAATGGTAAGATTTCATTCTTTTTATGGTCAAGTGGTATTCCATTGTATATATGTACAATGAAATATCACTCGACCATAATTTTCTACCGATGGGCACTTGAGTTGCTTTCATATCTTGGCTATTGTGAATAGCACTATAGTAAACATAGGGGTGCATATGCATATGCTTTTCAAATAGATGCTTTGCTTTCTTCCGATAAGTATCCAGAAGTGAAATTGCTGGATCATGAGGTAGTTCTAGTTTAATTTTTTGAGGAAACTCCATACTGTTTTCCATGGTGGTTGCAAATTCATTAGTGAATTTGCAGTCCCACCAATAGCAATAGTCCAAGAGGGTTCTTTTTTCTCCACATCCTCACCAACATTTGTTTGCTGATTTATTGATGGTAGCTATTCTGACAGGTGTGAGGTGATATCTCTTTGTGGTTTTAATTCGTCTTTGTGATGATTAGTGACATTGAGTATCTTTTCACATGTCTATAGGCCACCTGTATGTCCTCTTTGGAGAAATGCCTATTCAGGTCCTCTGCCTATTTTTAGATTTTTTTTTTTTGGTGTTGAGTTGTATGAGGTTATAAAATAAATTTTGGATATTAAACCCGTAGCAGATGTATCATTGGTGAATATCTTTTCCCCTTCAGTAGGATGTCTTTTTGTTTTGTTGATGGTTTCCTTTGCTGTGCAAACACTTTTAGTTTGATGTAGTCTCATTTATTTATTTATTTTTTGTTTTCTTTGCCCAAGGAGATAGGGCAGAAAAAATTATTACTTATAGCATTGCGAGAGAGTTTACTGCCTTTGTTCTCTTCTAGGAGTTTTATGGTTTCAGGTCTTACATTTAAGTTTTTAATCCAGTTTGAGTTTTTCTTGTATATGGTGTAACAGAGTTGTCCACTTTCATTATTTTGCATGTACCTGTCCAGTTTTCCCAACATATTTATTAAATAAGCTGTCTTTACCCCACTGTATATTCTTGCCTCCTTTGTCATAGATTAAATGATCATATAGGTATGGGTTTATTTCTGGGCTCTGTATCCTGTTCCATTGATCTGTGTGTCTGTTTGTATGCCAGTACCATGCTGTTTTGATTCCTTTAGCCTTGTAGTGTAGTTTGATATCAGGTAGTGTGATATCTCCATTTTCTTCTTCTTTCTCAAGATTCATCATCTTGATAATGATATGCTATTTGGGGTCTTTTGTGGTTCCATATAAATTTTAAGATGATCTGTTCTAGTTCTATAAAAATGCCATTGATATTTTGATAGGGATTGCTTTGAATCTATAGTTGCTTTGGGTAGTATGGTCATTTTAAAAATGTCAATTCTTCCTATACATGAGCATTGTATACGCTTCCATTTATTTGTATCTTCTTCAGTTTCATTCTTCAATGTCTTATAGTTTTATGAGTACCAGTCTTTTACCTTTTTGGTTAAATTTATTCCTAGGTATTTTATTTTTTTATGCAATTGTAAATAAGATTGTTTTTGTAATTTTCCTTTCTGATAGTTTATTATTGGTGTATTAAAATGCAACCAATTTCTGAATATTAATTTTGTATCTTACTACTTTACTGAGTTTAATTATTTATTAGTTCTAATGGTTTTCCAGGGAATCTTTCAGGTTCTATATAAACAGTACCATGTCAGTTGCAAATATATAGTTTTACTTCTTCCTTTCCAATTTGGATACCTTTTATTTCTTTTTCTTGTTTGTTTGCTATGCCTAGAAAATTCCAATATTATGATAAATAAAAGTAGTGAAGGTGGGCATTTTTGTCTTGTTGCTGATCTCAAGTAGATCAATTTTAGCTTTTTCCCTCTTGAGTATAATTAACCTTGAAATTGTCATATATGGCCTTTATCGTATTGAGGTAAGTTCTCTCTATTTTCACTTTGCTGAGAGTTTTTATCATAAATGGATGCTGGATTTTGTCAATTTTTTTTTCTGCATCCATTGATATAATCATACGATTTATATCTTTAATTTTGTTTATGTGGTATATTACATTAATTTATTTGAAGATGTTGAACCAAAATTACATCCCAACAATAAATCCCACTTGATCATGGGGTATGGATTTTTGAATGTATTGCTGAATTCAATTTGCTAATATTTTATTGAGGAATATTCTATCTATTTTCATCAGAGGTATTGTCCTAAAAAAGTTTTTTTGTAAAGTTTTCGTCTGGTTTTTGAATTATGGTAATGGTGGCCTTGTAAAATGAGCTTGGGAGCTTCCCTTTTTGAATCTTTTCTAATAGTTTGAGAAGAATAGGTGCTAATTCTTCTTTGAATATTTGGTAAAATTAGTCAAGACATCTAAACTTTTGTTTGTTGGGAGTTTTTTATTACTGATTTGATTTTATTAGTAGTTATTGGTTGGTTCAGGTATTCTGTTTCTTCTTGATTCAGTCTTGAAAGATTGTATGTCTAGGAATTTATATACAAGCTCCAGCAGAAGTAATACCCTTTTTTAAGTAGTTAAAATATTGTTATGTTACAGAATTACATGTTTATGATTTTGTAATAGAAGATTTGGTATAGATTACCAGTTCATAAAATAGGGTGTTATTTCTGCTGGACCCTGTATTTCTTCTAGATTGTCCAATTTATTGGCATGTAATTGTTCATAATAGTTGCTCATAATACTTTGTATTTTTGTGGTGTCAGTTGACACCCCTCCTCTTTTATTTGTGATTTTATTTATTTGGGCCCTCTCTCTTTTCTTTATGATGAGTGTGTTTAAACATTCATAATTTTGTTTATCTTTTCAAAGAATCAGCTCTTGGTTTTCATTGATCTTTTGTTTTGCTTTTTTTAGATTCTATTTTTTTTGTATTCTGCTCTGATCTTTGTTAATTTCTTTCTTATACTCACTGTGGACTTTGTTTGCTATTCCTTTTCTAGTTCCTTTAAGTGTAAGGTTAGATTGTTTACTTGGAATTTTTCTTCTTTCTTGAGGTTGGCCTGTATTATAATGAATTTCTCTCTTAATACTGCTTTCTCTGTGTCCCACAGGTTTTGGATCATTGTGTTTTCATTTTCATTTGTCTCATGGTATCTTTTGATTCATTCCTTGGTTTCATTGTTGACCCATTCTTTATTTAGTCATATGTTATTTATCTCCAGGTGTTTGTGTGTCATGGGAGGAGGCAAAGATAGCATTTATCCATTCCACCATCTTGGATTTCCCTTTGAGACCTGCTTCTTCCATTGGGGTATAGTAGGAAGCACAGCACAAACTGAGGGTTCCTGTAGGCTAGTGGAGGACAGTGTGCATGTTTTTTCTGTGACTCATACTTCGAGTTAGGATCTTCTTCGTAAGTTGGGGACATCCTCTATGAAATTAGCCATTTAAAGGACTCTTTAGGCTTCTCAAATCTGTGCATACACTAGTGAGAGATGTATGCATTTGTGTATGTGTGGGAAAGGAAGTGAAAGAAACTTGACATAAAACTTATTTTTTCCTTTTCAGTTTGAATAGAAGTTAACAAGTAATTTGGATTAGTTTTTATTATAAGGCATTAAGCCCCAACTGACTTGATGTGCTATAAAAAAATGGACATGAATATCGAAGTTTTGAGATTCTCTTGTTCTTCATTATTTAAACATAGGCAATCCACTCCACCTCTCAGCCTGTGTCTTCTCATGAGAAAAATAACATGTTATTATTGCAGCCATGCCTGAGTAATGCTAAGTGTATGCCCTCTTCTTCCTAATTTTGTCCAGTATAATTATCCAAGTATCCTTCAAATTTTAGGCTAAATGTCTGATCGATATTGATCAATCAGATGACAGAAGGTGGCAGTGGAAGAATGAAGAAATTTTGTAGAAGTGAAATAAGGAAAGCTTCCCAATTACATTCTGAGAATAGAGATATGAATGGCTTCTGTTTCCACCATTATCATACAGTTTTTACCTTTGATCTGTGAGATAGCAGTTTAGCTGGTAGTAACTTTCTGATCCTGAATTCTCTTTTTCTTCTTTCCCATTTTAGTTAATCTCCCTAGCACAGCATAGTGGATTCAAAGTCTAGACTAGAAGAAATAAATTTACTGTTGCTGCTTAAAATAGCTAAGGGCCTTTGACTCACTAATTTCACCCAAGAATAATTTTCATGAAGAAATAACTCAAAAGTATGAGGAAAGCTTCTGTACAGCATAATTTTTAATTGGGGGAAAAAGTAAAAGTAAAAGTCAGCAATATGAAAATAGCTAAGAAAATTATTCTAGATTTAATTTGAGGAATTATTTTAAGTATAAATTATGAAGAATACATGTAAATGATTCTAGCAGATTAATCAGCAAAAAGGAAAGTATAAGTTTTACTTATGCTATAACTATGTGATTATTCACATTCACATATCCACAAATATTAACATAGATGAAATCTAAAAGAATACATGATGTGTAAGAAAATTGAGATTATGTGATTTTTCGCCCGTATTGTCTTCATAATTGCTGTTACATTTGTGAAACAATAAAAATTCTGGGAAATAAGTATTGTGAACACAAAATTACATTCTAGAATTAAACATTTGCCTTGGTAAAATAAAAGTGGTGGGGGAGTTCATCTTTGTTGAACTTCTTTTTACTATGCTTTCTGTCCTCATTTTTGTAATCTTCTACTTTCTTGCAACCCACCCACCCACACTCATTGCAGAATTTGGAAAATAGGCAAACATACCCTCCCTTTTCAGGCTGATCCAAGAGATATCAGTATTCCCATGAAAACAATTTATCACGCTAACTTTGAGATATGACCATCAACTCCAAGGAGCAAACTTCATTTCACTTTTATCAATCATATTCCAGAGCCACAAACTGAACATTAAATCATTTTGGAATTATAACAATTCTCAATTGCTATATAACAATTTCTATGGAAATTAGTATCTTAACAAAACAGTAAACATTGATCATTTCAGTCAATTTCTAAGTCAGTCACTCAAGAGTGGCTTAGTTGGGCAGTTCTGGCTCAAAATCTTTCAAAACATTGCATTCAAGATATTGGCTGGATCAGGAGTCATAAAAGCTCAACTGGGGCTGGAGGATCTACCCTGGCCACTTGGTGTTCACTGCTGGCAGAAGGACTCATGGTTTTATACCATGTGGACACCTCCACAAGGCTGTATGAATGTCCTTAAAACATGGCAGTAAATCAAGGGCCATATCTTGGGGGAAATTGCAATGACTTTTATGAGCTAGCCTCAGGAGTCACACACTGTCACTTCTGCTGCATTCCACTGAATACAAAGGCCAACCCTAATTCATTTTGGGAGGGTTCTGCACAGGGGCTTATATACCAGGAGACAAGGACAGTTGGGGCATTTGAGAATTGGTACCACAGTTCACCCTCTGGCCCTTAATGATTTACATCCCTTATGATATAAATTTCACTTATCCCCCATCCCAAAGTATTGAAAAGTGTCACCCAATTACAGCATCATCTCAAAATCCAGAACCTCATCATCTTCATCAGGCAAGGTTTAGGTGAAGAGGATGCTCCCCTGTGCATTTCCTTGCATATATTTCCTTGAGTTCAGTTTCTCTCAGTTGAAAGACTTGTGAACAAAAAATAGTTATCTGCCCCCTTCCTACCACCACTACACACACACTCTCTCCCATATACTTAGCATACAATTGTGGGATAGGCATAGTTTAACTGGTACAAACTACCCCATTCAAAAAAAAAAAAAGATGGGGGCATAGGATGTATGTAGGACTTACTGATTTGTAACCATTCTGAAATCCAGCCAAGTACTGTCGACACCTCCTCGATTTGGATTCGTGCCCTAGAAATCTTCCCGGTGCTAAGTTCTGCCCTCTAGGTGCTTGATTTTCCCTTCTGAGCCATCCTTTCTTTTCCATTAAGTGTAGCTTGTACTTGCAGCTGAGTTGTTTTGTTTTTTTTCTGCCTACATTTCATATGTAGATGTTTAAGACCTCTTTCATTTTGCACTGTCTCTATCCTTTTCTTATCCAACCTGGCAGGATTCCTGTCAAAACAATTATTTTAAAATGGAGAGGTCCTCTGTGAATATTATTGAGCAATGCTCAAAAATCTCTTCTAGACAAGTCTTTGTCTACCTTGGGTTTTTGCTGAGGAGCAACACCTTTAAACTTCTAAGACACATTATTGTTTTACTGAATGGCTCTCTGAGGCACCAACCTAGGTTTCTGAGATCTTAGCAAAGGATTTGGTAGCCATGTCCTCAGTTTTATCTGTAATATCAAGTCTCTCCCACAATTTCCTAGTTTATTTCCAGAACATACTTTTTAAAAAAATTTTAACATTATTTGCCATGTACAGATTCTGGGAGTTTTTAAAGCTAGTTAGTTCTGGCTCCTTTATACTTAATAGTCCTTCCTTTCAGGCAGCTCTGTCCTCTCTCCTTTTACTATCAACAACATGAAGAAAAGGGTAATACCTTCAACAGCCTGTCTTAAATTCTCACCCAGATCACCTCGTTCCGTAGGTGCATTTTTTATTTTCCTTGTTTTTGCAGGTAACAATGTTACTAAACTTTCTATTCCCCTTAAAAACTATTGTTCTCTTCCCATTTCTAGTAACATTTCTTCTCTTTTCTTCAAAATCTCATGATGGCCTTCTGAAAAGCCATAAGCTTGTGCTAACAGTTCCTTCTAGCCTCTTCAGGTGTTCATTAACTCTCATTTTCATATCTTTTCAGTGTTTGCATTACCTATATTCTATGTTTTTGCTATTGCCAGCACTCCTTTTCTATGTACCAAATTATGTGTTAATTATTAGTTGCTACACAGTAAGTTATTTGCAAGACTCAGTGCATTCAAACAGCAAGAAAGGTTTATCTCTCACACAATTTCTCCGGATCACAAATTTGAGTGACTTAGCTGGGTGATTCAAATTTGAGTTTCTAATGAAGTTGTAGACATGATGTCTGCCTCAGAAGGCATGACCAGAACTAGAGGATCCATTTCCAAGATGGTTCACTTGTATGGCTGGCACGTGGGTCCTGGCTGTTTGTGGGGTGCCCCAGTTCCTCATCATGTAGACCTCTTGTGTTGTTTGGGTGATCGTATAATATGGCAGTGGGCTTCCTCCAGAGTGAGTGATTCAAGAAAGAGTAAACTGCAGTGTCTTTTATTGCCTAGCTTTGCCAATCAGATGCTATCACTTTGGACACAGTTTATTGGACATGTAGGCCAGTCATGATGCGATGTGGTTGGATACTGCCTAATGAGGTAAAGATTGTTGGAGGCATTTTGGAGGCTATCAGTGTAGTTCTTTACCTCAAAATCTGAAACACTATTGTGTGTGTACTTGCATATGTGTTTGTTTCTTATTGTTTTCTGCATATTTACCATGTATCAAGAATTGTGGTGCTTTAGTTAGATCAGTGTATATGGTTTTCATTTAAAAAAATACTGAGATAAATGTAATCTGACAGATAAGAAAACTGAGGTATAGCAAATTTAAATAATTTTCTTAAGGTCATACCCTTACATCTAGAGATGGCAAAACTAGAATTGAATCCCAGTTGTATCTAGTTCAATTCCTGATATTTTAACTCTAATTTAACTCTAATTTAACTCTTCTAGCCACAATCTCCTTTGCTTTTGGCTTCCTCCCAGTACACCTGTCTTCAGTTTTAGAGATTTTAAGGCCTTCTTTCTCTCCCAATCTCTTAGCCTCTCCTGAATACATTTCATTTCCTGCCCAACTCTGACCCAGTGGTTGATAATCTCAACTTTTCCTCAATATAGCTCCCACAGTTTGCAACTTTGTCCTCCTACCACACTTACCACAGTGGTTCAATACTACAGACAAGTTCTCAGTTCTATCTTCAGGTTACCTATTGCAGCTGAAGAAAATCTCATAACACTGGATTTGTAGCATTATAAATTTGTAGCCTCCAGCCTCAGCTGAGTCTTAAGCCTGCACAATTCCTTGACCAGATCTCTTTCTTATCCTTCAGATCACTATTCTAAACCTTCACTTCTGTCCTTGAACCTCCAATCTCAGCTAGTGAAATGATCTCATTCAACCACAAACACACGCCAGGAAGTTTATCTACCTCCACCTGCTTTCCTTTCATCTCTAAAATGATGGGCATCTTACCATTAAAGATCAACCCTCCCACCCATTGTTTTTAATCTTCTGCGTGTTCAACTATGATAGATTACTGTTTCATCAATGATCTCCTCTGTCCTTTATCCATCTCTCTTTTCACTTTTTATTCTTTCACCTTCTTTACCTGAGTCATGTGCCTCCTCTGACTTTAAATCTCTCTCTAAAAGAGGTTCTACGGGGGCTATTTCCTTCCTTAGTCTTCCATCCATGTTAAATGTTGCTCCCTGAGTCATTTTATCATTGTGGTGATTTTTATCTTTATTCGTGGTTATCTTTATTTGTATTTTTAGTTACAAAGTAAAACCTATGGTTGATATAATGTGGAAGAAAGTGAAAAGTTTATAAGAAATGAAATGCTCTATTCATGACCTTCCTACTGCCCCCATCTTACCTTCCAGGGAAACTTTCTTTTATAATTTAGTGTTTCTCCTTCCTGCCATCTTACATTCAGTAACTCTACTTCTACTTTCTTTGTCCCTTAAGCTCCCTGCTATTTAATTCCTGTTCCTCATGTAAATTTTTATGAAACTGTCTCCACATAGGTCATCATTGCCTTCTAAATAGTGAATCCAATGGGCACATTTTTATCTTTATCTTTCAAGATGTTTCTGCTTTACTTCATGCAGTGCAGTTGGTCCCTCTCTTCCTTTCTTGCAACTCAACAACCTTTCATAGTTTGTTTTTTTAACTTTGGACACATGAAGCCCTTCCCCCTCCCAATTTGCTGCTTTATCTGTAACTTGTATTTCTCTTAATGACAACACAATCCCACTCAGTCACTTCAGTCAAAAACCTAGGCTTCATCCATGAGTCTTCCTTTAAGTTGTCCCCCCCCACACACACACACAAATAGTAATTGCAGACAGTAGATTTTTTTTTAAATTCATTTTTATTGTTAGACTTATTGGGGTGACATCTGTTAGCAAGGATTACATAGGTCTCAGGCATACAGTTCTACAGTGCATTGTCAACTTGATGTATAATAAGTTCACCACCTAATGTGACTTCTCTTTCCATCACCTTATATTTAGCTTCCCCTCTCCTCTCCCACCCCCTCCCCTTTCTCCCCTCCCTAACCCACTCGTCCCCAAATAAACATTAAACTACTGATTGTGTCCATGGGTTATTTGTTTGTTCACTTCTTTTTTTCTTTGCTTTCAGTTTTATATTCCGCATATGAGTGAAATCATGCAGTTCTTTGTTCTTAAACATATTTTTGAACCACTCACCTCATTTTCAAGCTCCCATTTGAACTTTTATAAAAAACGTGTATATTCTCTTAATTAGTACATCTACCTATAAACATTCTCCCAGCAAACCCTGTCATACCTCACCATATGTTCTCATTTCCCCCACGAATGTTGATCTTCAAAATCTCTTTCTACACAGTGATCCACTTAAAATAATACTTATTAAAATCACGCACAGCATCCAGTGCTGCCAGCAAATTAAAATGAACTTTCTTAGTCTGTGATGGTACATGGCCTGATCACTGCCAATGGTTTTTCTGTCTTTACCTGCCATTCCTCCTTCTTATCCCAGCACTTCCAATGCTATCTCATAATCCTGATGCACCTAGCTGCTATCAATTCCTACTTGTGCTTGACAGTTCTACTTATTTTTTCCATTGCATAAATGGTTTCCTCTTCCTAGAACATCGTCTGTTGAATCCCTACCCTGCTTAGCTGCCTACTCACCTTTTTTTTTAATTTATTTTTATTGTTAGACTTATTGGGGTGATACCTGTTAGCAAAGATTACATAGGTTTTGGCCACACAATTCTACAGTGCATTGTCAACTTGATGTGTAATAAGTTCACCACCTAATGTGACTTCTCTTTCCATCACCCTATATTTAGCTTCCCCTCCCTCCTCTCCCACCCCCTCCCCTTTCTCCCCTCCCTAACCCACTTGTCCCCAAATAAACATTAAACTATTGATTGTGTCCATGGGTTGTTTGTTTGTTTGTTCATTTCTTTTTTTCTTTGTTGCTTTCAGTTTTATATTCCGCATATGGTTTTTTCTGTCTGGCTTATTTCACTAATCATGATGATTTCCAGGTCCATCCATTTTGTTGCAAATGGCAATATTTCATCTTTTCTTATAGCTGAGTAATATTTCATTTACTCAGCAGACATATGAAAAAATGCTCATTCTCATTAGCTGTCAGGGAAATGCAAATCAAAACCACAATGAGATACCACCTCACACCTGTGAGAATGGCTATTATCAACAAGACAAGGAATAACAAGTGCTGGAGAGGATGTGGAGTAAAAGGAACTCTGGTACACTGCTGGTGGGAGTGCAAACTGGTACAACCACTGTGGAAGGCAGTGTGGAGGTGCCTCAGAAAATTGGGAATGGAGCTACCATGTGACCCAGCAATCCCCCTTCTGGGGATCTACCCAAAAGACTTGAAAACCTTTGTCCACAAAGACTTATGTACCCCAATGTTCATTGCAGCACTGTTCACAGTGGCCAAAACATGGAAACAACCAAAGGTCCCTGCGACAGATGACTGGATACAGAAGCTGTGGTCCATATGCCTACTCATCTTTATGAATCAACTTAAGTCACTTCTACTAGAAGCTCTTTCCTTAATCCTCTATCAAAGTCAGAAACTCTTATGCACTCAGTGCCACAGCACATGCTGATCACCTCAAACATAACATAAAGACATGTAACCTTACAATGGTCTCAAAGTGTGCCTAGAACAGAGTAGACATATCAAATAAAAATGCTGGTATTAGTGAATAAGTTTACATTATAAAGGTAACTCAACTTCCAATCTTATCTTTTATAGTTCATAAAACAATGCACTGGTCTTAGTTTTATCTAAGAGAACTAAGCTTTTTAGATCTTTAGACTGAGGTTCACTTAAGTAAGTATCACTGCTAGATTTATTAGAAGTGTTACACCCTTCTAGTAATTGCTCGTGTCTATTTGTTTTTGGTCCATGTTCCTCTCTGAACTTATAGTTGTCCTTGAGCCTCTGGATATGTGATGATTCAGTAGTTATTAGGTATGTCTGACTATGCGAATTTAAATTAATTGAAAATTTAAATTTTAATTCCTTAGACACCATCTGTATTTTAGCTATCAACAAGCACATAGTGATTACTTTATTGGATAATGCATATTATCAAGCATTTCATCATTACAGGCTGTTATATTGGGTAGTAAGTACAACTGTAGATACAAACAATAACAACAACAAAACAAGCAAACACAACAAAACCAACCACACCTTTATCTTCCACTGAAGGCTCCTTTCCTAGGTTCCACTTTCCTGAACTTATCCTTCCAAATTTTTTCTTGGCATGTTGAGCTTTGCAGACTCCTATTCACCAGCTGGTTCTCTCTTCTGCAAATGTTATAAGCCAGCTTTAGGTTTTCCTATCCTAGTGGCTGACTGGAGTCTTGATGCCTAGTTCCTGGAGTTCTCCTTTGTTGGTCAAGCAGATTTTCAGCCACTTTCTGTCCACACTCTTTCCCTGTTTCACAGTTTGGGCTCAGGGACACTTAAATTTTCATCTTATTTTTCAAAGCAAAGATAACATCTGCTTGTGATCCCAGTGAATATTTTGCCTTCCCCTGGTCCAATTTATCAGATCAGCTCTCTTCTGCGGATTCTCTTGAACAATTCATCACTCAGCATTATATTCCTGAGTAACATTACCACCTTTTTATACTATAAAATTATATTTCACAGAGAAGAAAATAATTAATACATAATATCGATCAAGGGGGGACCAGAGCCATGTTTCCATACTTCATTTATTTTAGAGTATTGTGTTAAGAGCAGATGATCTGTTTTGGTTTTTGTTGTTGGTGGTTTCCTTCCACCATTCTAGAGGCAATTAACATTATAACATAGTCCTGAATTATGTGTACTCTATGGATGGGTTTGTGTTATTTATTAACATTGAGTTCATTAGTCCACTGTACGGAGTACTTGTAATATGTCAAAATAGGCTGCATGGAAGCCTCAGCAGCAAATGCAACCTGTACCCTGTTCTATAAGAACTCACAGTTTTTTTGTCTTCATGGCGATGACTCGGACAGACTTTCCTGGGGAAACATCCTTTTAATACCATACGAGACACCTTCTACTTGACTTACATAGCGAAATGTTCAAAAAGTCTTTCCGTCCTCTTGGCAGTGTATCAGAGCCTGGGTTCTTCCTTCCTTCAGTTCCTGACAATTGCACTCAGTTATCCGTCAGCAAAGGTGGTCATATGCTTCCTGACCAACCCCATAACTGTTCTTCAGGGTGCGAACTACGTAGCCTAATCTCCAGAAGCATTAAGAAGCAGCCTGAGTCCTTCTTCAAATTGGACCCCATTTGATTGAATAGATATAATGGCTTCAAAGTCTTTCTCCAATGGGAAAGTGGGATTAAACTGTGGCTAACAAAACTTAGGAGAATAGAGAAGACACCACATCTGTCAGGGAGATCCGAAGTATACTGGGACAACCATTGGAATCTTTTGGCATTCTGTTCATGACCCAGGTTCAACCTTGTCAAGTCATTTAACCTTTTCTTGACTCTGCGTGTCTGTCTGTCTGTCTGTCTGTCTCTCTCTCTCTCTCTCTCTCTCTCTCTCTCTCTCTGTGTGTGTGTGTGTGTGTGTGTGTGTGTGTGTGTGTCTAGTTTATAAAATCTGAACATTCAGTTTTGGTTTCTCACAGCTCCCATACCTAGGAGATACTGCAATAGAATGATTTGTTGCCATTTTAAGATTTGTCAAATGCCAACACACAAAGAATTTGAAAAGAACTACCTGGGGTATGCATGAGGTATGGTTGCTTTTACCTGAACTGTATGGAAATATTATTATATATAACTCACTATGTGCAATGTGAAGAGACAATGAGTTCAAGTGAGTCAGCAGAAAGCTCACTAATGTGGGGTTTTCTCTGAGATTGTTCCTGTCTCTTTCACCAGGGATATTTGAGAAGAGTGGCCACCTTTAATATCTCAATCAGCAGTTCTTTGTCATTGGGATTGGTCACTTTCTTTTGGCTTCTACTTCACCTCCTTCTTCACTTCCTCCTCCATCTTCTCTTGCCCTTACTCCTTTGTCTTGATATCACTGGAGCACAGTATTGCGGTGGTATACAAGCTTGGTGGCTGACAAAATTGAATGGCAATTCCTACTCTGCTCATAGTTACTGTGGGTATCAGAAGAATTTATACTACTTTCTGAGCCTGTTTCCTCATCTGCAAAAGGAATTAGTGATATCTGCCTTTCAGTGTTATTATGAGGATTGAATAAGTTAGTGTGGGCCAGCTGCAAGGCACACAGGTAACATTTAATTTAATCAATTCAGCAACTATTTATTAGCACCGACCCTATGTCTGGTACTATTCTGGGCACTATAGCAGGAACCAGTCAGGACCCTGTCACCATGGAGGCTATGCTCCACTGGGGAGATGACTTCAAAAACAAAAGAATAAAACATGTTGTCAGGTGATGAAAAGTGCTAGCAAGAAGAGTAATTAGTAGTTATCATTACTATTATTATAGTAGTTGTTGTTTTAGGTTATCTCTTGCTGGCCCTTTCCCACTTTCCTAGTTCAGTCTTTGTTTCCTCTTGCAGCTTGTCACCCCCAAACCATGCCTTCACATCAATTCCAGGGCATTGGGGTCCCCAGTGAGTTGACATTACTTTGCTTGAAAGAGAGATCAAGTACAGGAAAGGAATGATTTATGAGACTTCTGTCTCCCAGGCAGGATGTTCTTAGTATATTCTCAAATAATTCACAACTCCTTTTCTGCCTAGGGCTAAAGGAGCCTGGCTGGAGAGCCAGAGATGCGGGAGGTGGGGGCGGAGGATGGCAGAGGGTGGCTGGGCAGGTTGGCTGCTGCCCCTTGGGCATCCCGAGTTGCCGTGGTGGTTAAGAGCAGGTCAGATGCTTTAGTGTTTCATCACTTTACCCTGTAAATCAAACATGGATGCTGTTCTTAAAGATTCCAAGTTAGCCATGGGGCAAACATGCTCATTCCTCCTCTACCCTAATAAGATGCCTCTGAAGAACAAGCCACCCCTCCCCATTAGCTCAGTGCTCTGTCCTGCCTTTCCTGTCACAGAGGGCTGGGGACAGGACTGCAAGCCAATAAGGGCCAACTCTGGGTTCTGCTTTGCCTCATGCTTTCGGCCTCAGCACTTCTGGATTTTACCATGAGGCTTATCGTTCTTTTCAAGGGATGAGATTTCGAAATGGGGACCTAATCCTCCTTAGGAAACAATTTACATGGCCAAAATCCCAAAGCTGCAGACACACTCAGGTCAATGAAATCATCATTTCTGGATGTGGCCCTGGGCGCCAGATGATTCCTGTGTAGTTGAGGTTGAGTTCAACTGCCGTAGCTTAGGGCCTTGGGTTGGCCAGGAGAGCAGCAGGGACACCCTTAGCAGCATGTACTAAGGGCCACGGCATGATGGGAATGACAGGAGAGGACTTTCCTTCCTTAAAAAGAACAGTGTCTGACATTTAGGAGACTCAATACTTATTTATTGAGTGAATGGACTGATAAATGAAGGAGCTTACGAGTTACTGGGAGGAACAGGGATGTGAGCCCTTGCCCTAATGAAGCTCTAATCACAGATGGGGGGTTGGCTAGCATGGCTGTGAATACTGGGCTCCGAGCTCAGGCTGCAGGGTTTGCAATCCACTAACCTAGCTCTGTGGCCTTGGGACAGTGACTCCACTTCTCTGTGCTGCTTTCCTTCTCTGTAAAAGGAGCTCCTGATAGCACCTACCTCAAAAAGATGAGGAAATCCTGTGTATACTTGTATATGATGTTCCTGATAGTAACTGGATAAAGTAAGTCCCCAATACATATTCCATGTAAGTGTTGATAAATGTGCAGCATGTTGGAGGTGCTACAGGAGGACAGGGACCACCGGGCTAATTTTGCAAGGACTCGGGAAGGTCTGTATCTAAGGGACAAGAAAATTGAGTTTGGGCATAGGAATCTTTTATACTGAAAAGCTCAGGAGGAGAGCGGGGGTTGGGCAGGGATCTGGGGGGAATGAAAGGCACTCCTTCAGGCACTTGGAACCATGACCTAGATGTTTGCTGAAGGAGCTGTAACTTTAAAGGAGTAGAAGCAGGCAAAAGCAGCCTGGTCATTTCCTGTCACGAGGAATTCTGGGGATTGAGTCCATGCTTCCTCTTACACAGTCCTGCTTTGGGGCCGTGGTGGTAGATTGAGCCAGCCCATCCTGTTGGCCAACACAAATACTTAAGCTACCTGACCACCTTCTTAGTTCTACAAGGAATCAATTCAAGATTTCTTTTGTAGCTGGGAAGAAACTTACAGCCACAAACTTAGACTAAGCCTGCAAAACTGTAATTTCATAGTTATTATTATGTTTTTAATAACAGAAGGTAATGTCTCCATTTTGCCTGGGGCAAGAATTGTCCATTGAGAATCAACTCTTTCAGATCAGACTTCTCTCCCACTCTTCTAGGTGACCTTTAAGTTTGAAGATCTTAGTACATGAGCTGGGGAGGGAGGAGGTAGGAGGAAGCTTCTGTTTCTGGGCATCCCCCATCCTGGAATTACCCCCAGCAATGTCTTTGTGCCCCTGTGGTCCTAAATTGCTTTCCCACCATGTCCCTAAGACTTCTGCAGGCCCTGACTGAGCTAAGAACAGTTCAAGTTCTAGGAAGTTCTGTGTGACTGCCTCAGGCCCTATCTGCCTGAACACCCTACCTCTGGGCCCCAGCATGCATCTCATGGCTGGAGAAGAAACTACTTCATTCTCAGCAGCTTCCCCACCAGCCGCTATCCAACCAATGTTTATTTCTTTTGGAAGTGGAGGAAGGGATTGGGGAGCAGTCTAATTGCACAAGTATTCCTACAAGTATTTTATGCAGTATGTCCACTTTTAAAGTCTAAGTCCAAGGCCGTGGTTTAACTTGGTTATTTGTCTTTGCACTTCTGCTGTCAACATCCTAGAATGCCTTTGCTGCCTTGGGAAAGGAGTGGTGAAGGAGAAAGAGGAGGGATAAGGGGAATACTGTAGCTGGATTGAATAGGGAATTAAATATAGGTAAATATTTCAAAGCACTATCTTGTCATATCATTTATGATAAAAACATCACTAAAATTATTAAATGTGAATGACAATGTCAGTCTGCACTAACTGCTTTATATATATAAAGTATCTAGCCATGCAATATGAAAGATAGAGGCATTCATGACTGGATTTTTCCCAGACACCATATATGTATTTCTTTGCCCTAGGATATACAGTACTAAGTGGATTCCACTCCAAACCTGTTTGGCTAAAAGCCCACATTACCAACCACTCTGTTATGCCTCATCTTACCTCACCTGAAGGGTGGCATTATGCAAGAAGAAAGCAAATGAGAGTTCTCAAAAGATTGTTGAGAAGTTGGCATGAATCCATATTTTTGGTAAATAAATGCATATTTTAAATACACTGGGGTCATTCTTTATCTTAAAAACATCCTGTGGGGAATTCCTTTGAAGTACAAGCAATCATTTCTAATTGCCTGGCTATTTGTTTGCTGTTGGTTCAGTAGAATTTTTAGACCACATTTTCTTTAGACAAGGTGCATTTTCAGGTTCTGTCTTTGGTTTAGAATGTTCCATTCTTTGTAATTTGGTGAAGGCAGCTCCAGAACATTATCCCTGGGGCCAACTTGGAATGATCCAATCAGCTTCACTTCCTCATGGTTCCCTTGATGTAGTTTTATTTAATTATAGGATATCAAGAGTATGCTGTGAAATTTACATGAAGACAAAGGCAGCAAATAAAGCAATATGATATTTTTGTGACACTGAAGTGTTAGTGTTAGAATTCTCTGTCTTTGCATGTGAGGGCAAAGCCTTGGAGGTCTGCACAGGATTGGGCTCCTCTCCTGCTTTCTCCCGCCTCCTGGAAGACTGACAGCCTATTTGCATGTCTCCCTCCTACTGCTAATGATTCCTGGTACATTGGCAGGTGGCGTGACAGATAGCTGTCATAAAAGGCAAGTATATCAACTAAATATGATGTTGCAATTAAACTGGTGAGCTCTTCACTAGGAACTGTATTTCTCCTGATTGGAGAGTGCATGTGTCTTGACTTTTGGGGAATAGGCCGTCTGTCCCTGTGCAGCTCTGCTGTCATTCTGTGGCTCGCCTTACATTTCAGAGACAAGAGCACACCAGGCGATTGGAGTAGTGTCTGGAATTGTTTATGCTTTTATCTGTTGATATTTTTTTAATACAAGAAGAAAACCCAAACATTTTAGATTAGCCTGCTTTTTTTTTTAAATGCAGGAAGTTTTTTTTTTTTGTTTGTTTGTTTGTTTGTTTGTTTTTTACCAGTGAGTATCCCCTCTGAAAGACAACTTTATAAAATGGATGTGATATGAGTTTATGTAATTGTTAGAAAGATGAAAGAGAAAATAGATTCTCTTCGCTTCCTCACATAAATGTCTTCTATCTTAAAAATAAACAACTTCAAACAGGTACCTTTTTTAGTCACAGATCTCTCTCTCTCTCTCTCTCTTTCTTTCTCTCTCTCGCTCCCCCTTTACTTCCAAATGTCTTGAAAATCCAGGCTTTTGCTGTTGTTGCTTCCACTTTGTTATTTATTAGTCTTCATTTATGGCAATCCTGACTCTTCCCCACCAGTGCGTGGCAACAGGCTGGCTAAGGCCTCCTCACTGGCATCACAATCGTAGACTGTGCTATTTCATTCCCCACAATTCCTTGTGTTGCTAGCCTCCTTCCTACCAAAATGCATACTGGATCGTAAGACTTCTCTGCTGAAAATTCTGTCTGGGGGACCTGGCACCGAGAGATGCATGGGCAGCCCTTCACATAGCATTCGAGGCCCTTGTGTCCTTTTGCAAGCATCTCCTGTCTTCCACACTCTACCGTACCATGCCAGCCCCTTAGCTGCAGTAACTGCCACAGGAGGCTGCTTTTTTGCACCTCTTCAAGGCTTTGCCCTGTCTACCGTTTCTGCACATCAGTCACTCTTTTCCTTGTTTGCTGGTGAACTTAAGCCATTTGAACCATTGTGTCTTCTGTGAAGTTTCCCAACTCCACCCACCACGCAGGTCATACATCTCTTGAACATACATCTATTATAATGTGGTGTCATCACATGGCACTAATGGTTCTGCTAGACACACACACACACACACACACACACACACACACACACACACACACTCCAATCAGCTGTGGCCTCCTTGAGAGTTGCGACAGTATCATTTATCAGTTTTGTGTCTCTAGGACTAAATGTTGAATGAATGAATCAGCACTCAAACTGTAATTTAGATCCTAAGGTGTTAATCTGCATGGAATAATGTCAAAAAGAAGCAATAGGGATTATACATGAGGAATTTGGAATTTAAATTTAGCATTAAGTGATTACTGATGAAATTATCCAGGAAGATAATTTTAATGGATTTACCCAGAATGATGTTATAAATGTGCCTTATGTTTAAAAACTGTGTGTAAAGCTATTAAGAAAAATATTAGACATATGTTGAATTGTGGTTATGAAATAGTCCACATACACAAGGTAATGATAGCATTTTGTGACATTTTAGAAAGAATTTTATAAATAGGTTATCTCTGACTATGCTGTATCTCCAGCTAATTTTCTTGCCAGTTATCTCGATAATTGGATCCTAGGTCAGTCTTTATCTGTGTAAGAAAAGTTGACAATAAAATGGACATTTAGAAATCATATCTCCATAACTCCATCCAGAATAAATTCCTGGGTAAATAGTGAACCAATTAGAGAAAATCTATGTGTGCTGATGAGATTTTGAAAGCTACACCAGTGAGCTAGTGGAGACTTTAAATGCCTGAATCCATCGGTCACTTTGTTTTTTGTGTGTGTTTGTTTCATTTAAGCTTTTTCATATTTAGTATGAATGATTATTTCATTCCAAAAGATAGCATTTAACAAAAAACCATTGTAATACTCAAAGAAGTCTTAATACCAACACAAAAAACAGATCAGGCCTTTGTAGTTGGGACATTTGCATTACATTCTATTGTGCAAATTTCATTAAAGAACAGTATCACATTTTTTTGAGACAATGGAATGGGCTCTAACTTTCTTAACAATGCTACATTTAGTTGTATATTTCAGTCAACTAATTAGCTGAGTTGAATGAAAAATCTAAAAGTGTATGTAACGTTTATTAATTGATGGAAAATATGTTCATTATTTGTAAGAAGTCAGAAATTACATAGAAAAGGAAGAAGTCATAAATTTATTATGACACAATGGACAAGAATATTAGTACATATATATAACAGAACATTCTCAATAAAATAAGCTTATTTTTTATCTTTTACGTGTTCACTTTCCTTTGTGAATTGACAGCTCTTTTTGGAAAATTTACTTTTTACCTGAATAGCTTCTAGAGATTTTAAAAAGAATGTTTGGAGAAATCAGTTCAGAACTTAAAATGGGTAATCATTTATCTTTTCCTGGCACTATGTAAAATGGCAAAATAGAGGCAGACCTGAAAAAAGGCTTGCTAGTTCACACTGTCAGGATGACAGTTCCTAGCATCCTTTGCAGATAGGAGTGTGGCCAGGGCTTGCCTAACAATGTGGCTCCCAGAATACAGAATGGTTCATACTTTTGACCATGAACCTTAGTACAGAGTCTGATCTTTAGCACTGTCAGGACAAAAACTGGTTTTAACAATACACCCAAAGTCAATCAGTCTCTCTCACATGGGCTAAGCTCAAAAAGGGTGAATTCATTTATTTATGGTGAGATAATTCCCTTTCCTGTGCAAGGGCTCCCTTCTGCTGGCACAGAGCAAGCAGTGTTCCCTGATGAAACCTCTTCTCTGTGCTGTGCCTGGTCCTTGGTGGATACTCACATAATTTGAACCATGTCCCAGCAGTTTACTGTATCAGACACCTGTATGAGCTTACTCAAGTCTCCCAGAACTTTACGTGGCAGAATGGACAAACCTAGGCCTGCACTGTACTAAGAGACAGGATTTATTTTTAGAGGGGCTGCTAGAACTCCATCCTTGCCTATTTTGTCTCGCGTGGTAAAATTTGATGAGTGTCTCATAGCTTTTGTTAGAAGATACCTATTTTTACGGCTTTTTATTTTAATATAAAAGAATTTCTGAAAGAGCAGTCCTATTTGTTTCCCTCCCTATCCCTTTCTTATTTCTCCCCATGGAGGAAAGAGCTATTTATCTCACAGGTGAGCTTATGAGAAGGAATATCTCTGTGATAATCAACCACTTCTGGGTTTTCATTTGGCACAACGTGGCCACAGTCTAATGACACCACTGTGGTCTACTCTCTGCTATACAAAAAGAGGCCTGCCTCAGTGTGTGTCTGTGTGTGTGCACGTGTGCATGCATGCACACACTGTCCCAAAAGTGTCCAGCCATGTAATATCAAAAGTAGAGGCATTTACAGCTGGATTTTTTTTTCTGGACAACCCTCGTAAACTTCATAACCTATTGTGATTTATTTCATCATCTTGAACATTCACTTTGTACTTAATTTCAGACTCAAAGTTTCTCATTTTAAAAAGTAAGTTTGCCTAAATTTTATAAAGATCAGTTATCATAACACCTGAACCCACCTTGTGTATTAGAGATGATAATGAAGGAACTTGTACACGTGACCATTGAAATTTCTCAGCCAACACCCACTCCCTTGCTGCTCACACTCCAGCTCAGTTTTTATTATCACTTGACACTTCCAAACTTCCAAAATTCAAACTTTATTTTCCTCACAAAGAAGGAGCAAACATTTGGTGGGAAATAATTTGATTTATGGTGTTATCTTTTTTGAAATGACCCCTTCATTTCTATTTATCTTCTCAGTTTGTTAATTTGTCTTGGATAAGGGAAGAGTGATATAATTTAAACATTTTTTGTAGTATAACACGTGTTAATTTCAGATAATTTGGAAAATATAGGAAGTAGGAGGAAGAAAACAAAACTGTCTAATAATTTTACCACCTGGAGATAAGTGGTGATTAAAAATTTTATGTATATATATATGTGTGTGTGTGTGTGTGTGTGTGTGTGTGTGTGTGTGTGTATATAGCACCTTCCAGTCGTACTTTATGCATGTTTATTAATTTTGGATGGTATGAGTAATATTTGTATAATAGTTTGTATCTGTTTTTCTCAATCTTAATTCTGTGAACATTACTCCGATCAAAACAAATTCTTGTAACAGCTGCATAATATTCTATAACAATGACAGTTTCTTTAGTCAGTGCCTATTGCTGAATAGATTGTTTTTTTTTTTAATAAGAAATTATATTCTGATATCATCATGAAATATAAATCTATATTCTCATCTCTGATTATTTTCTTGTAATAGATTCCAAACTATAAGACCAATGGATCAAATGCATCCAAAAAGACTTACAATCATATAGTTTACATGTCTGTAAACCATCAATGCTACTCAATTCCATAGAGCCCTTTTCGGTATTATGTAATATCATTTTTATTTGATTTTTTATTATATTTTTCAGTTTTTATTACTGATTCTTATAACGATAGAAGCCCAGAGTAACTTAATGTTTCCATTTTAGTTATTTGCTCATGAGTAAGGTTGAACATTTTTAGATATGTTTATGGACTGTAAATCCTTCTTTCTGTGAGGTATTTTTATGTTATTTATCCATTTCTTATTGAGGTAGTTTAAAAATTTTTATAAGAGAAAATACTTTTCTTTCATATCTTTAGGGCATTTTAAATGTTTATGTAATGAACTCACCTTGTAGTTTCAATGCCAAGCCTGCACTAAATACTTAATAAATGATCATTCAGTTTTAGATCTACCTGAAAATTAATTTAAAATTATAGAATTAAACCTCAGAGTGCTGACTACTTTTTAAAAATAGAAATTACTCTGTGTTGTAAAAGCTAGATATTAAAATTCAAATAGGAAAAGTGTACATTTTGTAGGGAAATTCTATTAAATTGGATTTCCTAGAGAAGTAATTTAAATTAAAAGTTGGTGATAAAGTTTTTATTCATATACAACTATTATAGAGCCCACTTCTCCAGGTACTTTCAGAGTTGTTATTAAGGTCATTACAGATAGAAAGATACATAAGTAGATCAATGATTGATAATAGATATCATAGATAAATATCAGATTGATGACAGATGATAGATATCATAGCTAAATATCATAAATATACCATAGATAGATGATAAAAGATAGATGATTGATAGATATATTAGATGATTGATTAATTGATTGACTGATAGAAAGATTGATAGATGATAGATAGGTGGATGGGTTGGTTTTGTTTCATCTGTCTTCTATCATGGGCTATCCTCACTGCACATGGGTCCTTTAAGCCAAAGGACTCGTGAGCTTCGGGGATTTGCAGGTCATTGACACTGAAGGTCAAGGATGTGGCTGCTGTGAGATTAAGGTCCTACTGCTCTGTCATTACCTGCTTGCACATGGGAGGAGGTGTGGGCTGCAGCGTAGACCTTCAGCTAGTTCTGGGAGCCGCTTTCTTACCTGGCACGCCACCACATACCACCCCCCTTTCTTTCCATCTATAGATAGAAACGGTGATTTAAGTCACATCTGTGCTGAATTCCCTAGCAGATAGATTAAAAATTAATTGGCATTGACTTGCTTTTAAGAACTGTAAATTTGAGAAGTCAGATAAGCCTGTCATTAAAAAAAAATAAGGATGCCTTCCATCGAGCATCAACCATGTCTCATCATCCACCTGACATATATTTGCCTCTATTTCTTCCAGTAATTTGTAAGGCAGGTTTCATTATCTCAGTTTTATAGGTGAGAAAATGGGGGCTTAATTGTTCGAACTCACTGAGCTAGCAGTGGCACAGATGGGAATGAAATCCAAGTCTCCCCAGTTCCACAGTTTGTGTTCTTGACACCCTAGCATACAGTCACCCTGTAAACAGACCATGGGCAGAAATTGTGTGTTATTCCTCGCCTCATCTGTAGCATTTGGTATGGTGTGTGGCACATAGTAGATGCACAGTAAGCATGTGTGACTTGATTAGAGAGTGGGGGAGTAAATTAACCTATCCTCTGTGAAAAGCTAATGTTGAGCTACACACTGTCTCACTGTCCTGTGGTCAAGACAGCTAGGGAGAGAGGGAGGGAAGGGGTCAGTAAGAACAGGGAGTAGTGAGAGTAAACGTTTCATGTGAGGACCAGGGTGATGTATCTGCTGGCTACCTGGCCCTCCCTTCCCACAAGCAGCGAGGTGGTGTGGACCCCACTAGGTGTCACTCAGATTGGAGCAGACTTTCTCTCCCTAGAGCCCTGCTTTCCTTTGCACTCTGAGCTGTTTTCTGCTCCATTTCCTCTCCAATCCCTCAGCTCACCCTCAGAGCTCTCTGCTATCTTCCACATCATCCTAGCTGGAATAAAATATAACTGTGTCTGAAAAGTACAGAAATCAAAGCTCCCCTGGGGGATTGTTCCCGTATCACCTGTCGAATTGAAAACCGGTGTGTCCTTGAAAAGATATGTATTTCAGGCCGCAGGGGTGCTAATTTGCAAGGCCCATTACTCAAATAAAACATTAAAACAGCCTTCCATGAGCCAGCCCTCTCGGCCTGTTTCCACTCCAGCCCCATCATCACCATCTGTAGGTTTCCTGTCAAGCTTCAGAGCCCAAAGTCAAGATTTATCAATTGATATTTTGACTTTAGCTTTTACCCATTCATTATGTCATTGCATTGCAAGCTGGGCCACAGCTCTTTGGCTTTGTGCAGTTTTCTTATCCCTGTCCTTGAAGCTAATGCAGGAGAAGATGGGGTCTTCTAGGCATTTTCTAGGTCTCCAGAGTAAAAAATGCTATGTGTCTGGTATGTTGTTAACTTATTTACAGGTGGAAAACCTTACAGACAAGTGCCTTATTCAGAGATACTGCATTATGTCCAACATTGTGGACAACGTTGCAAATACTTTCTATACAGATTTTTTTAAGAAATTAGAAATGTCTTCATTAGATATGCCTTAATATCTTCAAGAGAAAACAGAAAGGCAAATAGGAAAAAAGGGGAGAAATCATCATTAACCACACCAGCTAAACAGAGGTAGACAACATTCTGTTGGGTATTCTTTCAGTCTTATACTGCATTTTTGTAGGGTCTGAGTTGTACTGTATTTATGCTTTTATGCTATAACTTAAATACTCATGTTTATTCATATTTTTGTAAATATTTCTAAATATCTATATAATACTGTCCTAAGGATATAACCTAAATTAATATATTAACCTAGGTTGTGTCCATTGCAGTAAATAACACGTTAATGATATTTTTTCCATAAGTGCCTTTACAGGGGCGATAGGAAAGAGGATCGTTTGTATAGGTGTTCTTCCCTGCTGTGGCATGACGGGGTCAACAAATTTGAATGTTTTGATCACTGTTGCCAAACAGCTCTCCACAAGGGGAACACATAAACCAACTCGCACCTGGACAACTCTCTCTTTCCGTCTGACGTTCATATTAGTAACTTACGGACTCAGGTGTTGACCCTGACTGTTGCAAGGCATGAGATGGAAACCAGTTTTCTGGTTGATTCCAGGCTAAGCCTGGTTCGGATCTGAGGTCTGAGGTGTGAATACATTAAAGAAAGTACCTTTGCTTTAGGATAGGTGATTTGGAGTAATGGTTTCTTCTCTGTGTTTTAAGTTTTCTATAGAGATGTAAGATCATTTCTATAATTTTAAATGCTGTACTTTAGTTTCCAGGAAAGTAATTTCTATTTATAATGATAAAACATGCTTATTGTATGAAGTTCTTAGAGTTTCTTATTGTATATTGGTTAAAGGAGTGTCAAGATATTTGCCCTATTGATAAGTGAGAAGACGTCTTAGCAAACCCTTCCTGGAAACGGGAAAAGTTCCTTGTGATTTGGAGTAATTACCGCAAAGCATTGCACCTGTAGCATTAGAGGCCATTATACGGGAATCTTGGATGGATTCATTAATGAATTGGCAAATAAAGCACATGATGAATTACGAGCATGGTGTCATTCTAATTTTATGATAAAGCATCTTGTTCTGGGTGACATTACACGTTCAGAATGAAATAATGACTTCTCTCTCAACGTGTTGAGGGAAAGGAACTCTCAAACTTTTTCACTCTTTCAGGTTGGAGAGAGAAAACACACAGAACAGGAGTGTGGGAAGGGTGGAGGAAACGCACAAGCCTTTTTAAACGAGAACACTCTGGGGTGTGAAAAAGCACACGCAGGGGAAGGTGGGGCAGCAGAGAGGAACTTGGGTTAGCTGCTGCACTTGTAGAGAGAGATGAGCATCTCCTACCCGGTAATGAAGACGGAGATTTGCTTTAAGCCGATTTGGGCTAGTAGGATCTAAAATTCTATTTCATGGCTTTCCTGTTTTTTTTTTTGGTGAACTGCATGTCATTTCCCCTCCCATGCCCTGACCACCAGGCTGCCCCATGTCAGAGCTTCACATCAAAACTGGAAACCCTGCAGAAGCAGGAGCTGAAATTGCTTTTTGGTGGGCCCGATTTCATGCCACGCAGGAAGCGGCAGCTCAGAGATGAGTTGGAAGGCCACGCTTGTCAGCGAATGAAATGCGGTGAACCTCCGAGTTTTATTGACAGGCGGCAGCGGGGCTGAGGGTGGCAGCTGGCGTGGCGTCCTCTTAATCCCGTGTTCTTGGGGTGGGAGTTGGACCCAGTACTTTCTGCTACCAATGATACATATTTATTAGATTTTCCAGCTTGAAAGAGAAAAAAGATTGTGCCCAGTGTCAGACACTATCGCAACCAAACCCTTTTTTTATTGAAATAAATACAGACAATTCCACTATGACAGCTCTTCCACCAAAGTGAAGCCTTATTAAGTGGTGACCTTCATTTTCTCCATGGAGACGGGCAAGCTCACGCCTGACCACGGGTTGGGGAGGGGGGATGTGGGGGATGATGGGGCACCTGTGGAATACTTACTGGTTTTGAGAAAACCAGCCTGAAGCCCTGAGGAGCCTGCGGTTCCCCTAATTATAGTCATCTTCCCACTCGCCTCTACAAAATCAATTGCAAACAACATCCCATCTCATTTCCTGAGGTACATTTCTTTCTGTTCGACATAGCTGTAGTACCAACCCTTCCCTCCTGTCCAGAAATAGCTCCCTGCCACCAGTGTATGGGACAAAAGCTTTCAGACTGAGGGGACACAAAAGGTAGATATGTTAAAAACAATGTAATTCTTCCAGATTTTTTCAAATAGGCTTTGCCAATTGTGAGGGCTAGAGCAAATGGATATATGTAAGGTAGACTGTTGTTGATATTTTGGTAGACTATACACTGTGTAAGCTACTCCTTATGTATTAGGTTATTGGGTGTGAATCTTGTTATTTTTAAGGGGGAGGTGGTGACATGGAAGCAGTGGGAAAGAGAAGGGAGGGTCTCTGCTTTGAATACATACAGTCGACCCTGAACAACCTGAGATGGAACTGCGCAGGTCCACTTATATATTTTCAATAAATACTGTGAACATGTTTTCTCTTTCTTATCATTTTCTTAGTAACATTTTCCTTAACTTACTTGACTGTAAGACTATAGTATATGATGCCTATAACATAGCAAATATGTGTTATTTGGACTATTTTTATATGGATTATTTTTGCTATTGGTAAGATTTCTGGTTAAGTTTTTGTGGAGTCAAAAGTCATATATGGATTTTCGACTGTGTGAGGGTCTGCACCTCTAACCCTTGCATTGTTCAAAGGTCAACTCTATATACTCTATGTATAGTATACATGTTCACATATTAGGCTGACTAGACATCCCATTTTATGGGATGGGAAACAACAGTACTGTCCTATTGTTGACAACTTGTACATGTCGTCAGTCTATCAACACCTTGAATTTAGCCCAGTGAGACTGGGCTGAACATATGTACCATTTGAAACAGGACAGTACCATTGTTTCCTGTCCTGTTTAAAACAGGGCATCTGGTCCGGTTATCACAGGTACACATATATACTGTATGTGTCCCACACACATACATACAGTGATGCTAGATACGGTTCATGATCACCACAGGATGTGACCTCAAAAGACCTGGCTCTGCAAATTGCTAGCTGGGAGAGTCACTAACATACCCTGAGCCTAAATTTCCTAAAATGCAAAATGAACATAATATCCAGTTCAAGGAACTCATGTGAGCATTCAAATTGGGTAATTTATTTTAAGTTGATGTATAATTTTGTGTCAAGTTCTGAAACCCTGTCTAATACTCATATGCAGGAATCAACCCCCATTACATGTTTTGGGCACGTCTTTCTATCCTTTAAGTGTGTTCACTTGCATTTGTTTTATTTGAATGTCAATCTTTTGGTGTTTTGTCTCTCTTTTTTTCCATTTGTGGGAGATTTTTATTAATTCATCATCAATATTAATTGAGTCTCTCCCCTGCAGAGAAATGTTTGTGGGTATGTTGAGAGATAAAAGCAATAAAAGATGGACTGGTTTTCCCAAAACACTCCTGTCATTAGGCTATCCCTTTGATGTTCACATTAAGTCCAGATTTAATTATCTGGGCTTCAGGGTCCTCCCGAACAGGTTTCATTCATCCCCCCAACTCTCTGTCCCTGGTGTTGATAATGCTGTGAACCTTTCATTCAGGCTTTCCTTCCTCCTGAACTTCTGACTCCTCCCCACCCTCTTCAACAGTTGAAGTCCATCTCTAATTGCACTTCCTTCATAATGCCTCTCACAATTTCTCTAGCCCCACTTAGCTCTTTTTATTTTTGATTCTTTAATTACTTGTAGCCCCAAAATTGACCCTTGGGCATCTATTAAACAATTAATGAACTAATTGTTGTATCATTCCAACCAATGAACAACTTTAGTGAGAGCCAGTTCTTATATATCTTCATATTTTCTTTATAATGTATGCCACCCCACTGATCATCACACAGGTATTTTACTTATTGATTATTTGAGTGATGGGATGACTCCCAGGACTATACAGTTTTATACTCCATATTTTTTATTAGTTCTTTTTGAAATTTTTCTTTCTTTTTTTTTCACCTTTTTCCTCCTCTTAATTTTTCCAGATAGAGTTGACATTCAACACTATGTTATGTTAATTTCAGGTGTATAGCATAGTGGTTAGACATTTGTATAATTTAAAAAATGATCCCCCTGTCTAATCTAGTATCCACCTGGCACTATACATGTTTGTTACCATATTATTGATTTTATTCCCTCTGCTTTATATTACTTCCCTATGACTAGTTTGTAACTACCAATTTGTACTTCTTCATCCCTTCACTGTTTTTACCTGCCTTTCTACCACCGCCACCCCATCTATCACCCTGATAAATCTAGTACCCTTCATATCTAGTTATTACAATAGTATTGACTATATTTCTTATGCTGTACCCTACATCTCCATGACTATTTTCTAACAACCAGTTTGTATTTCTTAATCCTTTCCTGTTTTTCACCTACTCCCTAAACTCTTTTTCATCTGATAACCATCAAAATGTTTGTATCTACGAGTTTGTTTCTGTTTTGTTTGCTTATTTATTTTGTTCTTTAAATTCAACATATGAATGAATAACATTGCATTTGTCTTTTTCTGTCTGACATACTCCATTCAGCACAATACCCTCCAGGTCCACCCAAGCCAGAGCAGATGGCAAGAACCCATTCCTTTCTATGGGTGAGCAACAGTCCATTATATATAAGTACCACCTCCTATTTATCCATTCATCCACTGACAGACATCCAGGCTGCCTCCACCTCTTGGCTATTGCAAACAGTGCTGCAATGAACATATGAATGCATATATTTCCTCAAAGTAGCATTTTGGGTTTCTTTGGATAAATCCTTGGAAGTGTGGTTACTGGGTTCTTCTTTGTCTCCTGTTGTAGCCTTTGTGTTAAAGTCTATTTTGTCTGGCTTAAGTAGTGCTACCCCAGTTTTTTAAAAGTTTTTGTTTCCATTTTCATGAAATATCTTTTCTATCTTTTTACTTTCAGTCTGTGTGTGTCTTTTGATTTGAAGTGACTATATTGTAGGCAGCATAGATAAGGGTCTTTTTTTCTTATTTATTCAGCCACCCTATCTTTTGATTGGGACATTTATTTCCTTTACATTTGAAGCAATTGTTGATAGGTAGTTAGTTATTGCCATTTTATTATTATTTTTTTCCTTTTAAAGAAGGCCCCCAAAGATTCTTTGTAATACTGGTTTCATGGTGATGAACCTTTGGGCTTTTTCTTATCTGGGAAGCTCTTTATCTGTCTTTTGATTCTAACTTAACAACTTTGCTGAGTATGGTAATCTTGATTGTAGGTCCTTGCTTTTTATCGCTTTGAATATTTCATGCCAATCCCTCTGGCCTACAAAGTTTCTATTGAAATATCAGTTGGCAGTCTTATGGGAGCTCCCTCATAGGTACTGAACCGCTTTTCTCTTGTTTTTTTTAAGATTCTTTCTTAGTCTTTGGAATTATGATATGTCTTGGTGTGGGCCTTTTTGGGTTCATCTTGTTTGGAACTTTCTGCACTTTTTGGGCTTATATGTCTTTTTCCTTCATCACGTTATGAAGCTTTCCCATAATTATTTTTTCAAACAGGTTTTCAATTTCTTGTTCTCTCTCTTCTCCCTCTGGAACCCCTGTGATGCAAATTTTGTTATGTTTGATGTTGTTCCAAAGGCCTCTTAAAAAATCCTCATTTTTCTGGATTCTTCTTTTTTCTAGTCTGATGGGTGTTTTCTGTTACCTTATCTTCGAAATT